>CAAKHF010016572.1:85203-108757 GCA_901007745.1 Hippocampus kuda
GCGACGGCGCCCTCGTCTGATTTGCATGCTTGCATTCACGCCTGGGTTCATTCACGCTGGCCATCCCCACCGCCCTTGTGTTTGTTTGATTCCCTCCTCAGAGATTCATCCATCCGTCTGAGCCCCCTGTTCTCTCCATCCCCCTCCTAGGAATGATTGTAATAGTGGGCGTGGTCTGGTGCTGGCTGTCCGAGTTGGCGTCCCGGAGAGCAAGGTACGCAAACGCCTCCGTTTCAGGCCGTGCCAGGGTGGGCTGCCGAAGGGAAAGAGGGAGGAGGAAAACAAAACAAAACAAAACAAAAAAAACTTCTCCCGCCCGATTGGTCCATTTCTTCATAGTTCGCGGTGTTCTTTGACTCGACATTCGTTGTACGGTAGAAGAACAGCGTTTGAAACGGGAATTCAGCAATCATCAGCACCATGGCTTGAAAAGCGAGGAAAAAAAAAGTCGCCGTTGTCGGCGACACCCGAAAAGGTTGGGGACCCCCCCGCTCAAAGATGCACTGGGCTTATCCTCACTTTCCCCTCCGTTGACCGAGTCCTCGACAGGATTTGCGAAGCTCTTCTTTGCGTCTTGATGACTGCGTGAGGCGACCGGCCTTCAGGGCGCGGACCAGGACGAGTCGCATTCAAAACCCTTTTTGACATCGTATTGAGCTCCGTTACGACTGTCGCGTGGAGAACGTGAATATTGCGCTGCGCTATTTTCCTGACCGGAAAATGTTTGGGTGGGCGGGGCCTGAAACGGACGAAAGGGCATTTGAATCAGGAAAGATGCTTCGGTTGAGTCGTGTGTCGCCAGGATGCCACCAACAGGAACGAGCCTCGGCTTTCGCTTCGCACGTCCTCCCCCCGACTGAAATGAGCCCCCAATTTTTCTTTTTTTTTTACAGGGCAGTCTTCAGAACTTTTGCATCTCTGTCGCGTGCATACACAAACGCGTTTTCCGACGTGGTCAGATGAGCAAAGGCAAAAAAAGTGCGCCTTCAAAAGCAGATGCAGCTGCCGATCCCTGCCGGCTGTTGCGTTTGTCATTTGACGACCTTCCTTCCCCCTGCTCGGTGTCTTCCGGCAGGGGAGCGAGCTAGCTTGGAAGTCCATCTTGACGGCGGCCGCCGTGCTGCTCGCCACGAGCGGCCTGTTGAGGGCGCTCGCCCGGCGTTGAGCGAGCGCTTTTTTGGAACGGACCGGCAGACGTCGCTTCGGGAGAGGTCGGCGTCCGCTCGCTCAAGGTGACGACGGAGCCCCCGGGCGCGGCCGGCGTTCCGCGCCTTCGTGGGGGGAGGCCGAGGACGGCCGCCGCAGCGACGCCGTCACTCCTCCTCTGTGAATATTCGCCCTCCTGGCTTTTCGCCTCCCGTCTGCCCCCAGCGGATCGATTTCATCGCTATTTCGTAATTCGTTTGTTGCCTTCCATATTGTTTGTTCAACGCGCCAAAATGTCTTTTTCGGGGGTGTTTTCGCCTTTTTCTGTTGATGCAAAGTGATGTTGGTGACCAGCTCGCAATTCAACTGATGTGCGACACAAGGCATGCGTGTCTTTTGACTCGCGAATGCCAAGCGACCAGGATGGAAACTCGAAAGGCCAACGCGACCTTCGCATTGCTGCCTTCGTTGCAATTTCAACTTTATTTTGGGTGGTTACGTTCTTTTGACAATTCAAAAAATTCTGTCGAAAAAGAAAAGCTTAAGTCTTGCTATTACAAGTCCTCATTGAAGTCTTATTTGATTGACCGATAACTTTTTTTTTTTATACATTGGATTGGTATGAATTTTAACCGTAGATCTTTTGCAGTCCGGTAAAGTGAGGCTACACATTGGTGACGGTTAGGCAACAACTCCCTGCAGATGGACTTTTCGGGGAAAATCAATTTTAAAGTTGGCCCTCGAATGAATCGCATTGGCCGGCAGCGCTTCCACTGTACTCGTGACTCGATTCACCGAGCTGCTTTTGCATATTGATCCATTTGCCGTTGTTAGGTTTCACATCGCTGAGGAGCGCTACCTTGATTGGCACCGACTTGAGAAAATAAATAGAACTTGCCGCCCTGGTCATGTCTGAGCACTGCCTTTTCTGGGTCTTTGTGGCTCTCGTATTGTCCACGTTACTTTAGATGCTGACTGAAGCCGGCAGTCTTGTCTCGAATGCTTTGACAATAGTGTAAGCTTATGTTTTATTATTAATTATTATCATTTTATGTTTGAGCATCATATTATTTAATGTTAATAATACCTAAATTATATTCTGTTGTTTAATAATTGCTTAGACATGTTTTTATGTTGATAGGTTCTGATTGACTGGTGAAGAGAAGCAGGAAGTGATTTTAGTTACGAGGAGAGTTGTGTTCTCGAACGTGCTGCAGTCTTTTTTTTCCCTTTTAATAAAACTGTATTTAAAGGATTCCATCTCTCCTTTTGCCGTTCGTAAAGTAGAGCTATGCACTAAAAACAACGAACCCCTCAACTTACAATAGCAACAGTTGAAGTCACGCGTGAGTACAGTCTGTCTTTGTGTGTGCCTGTGTGTGTGTGTGTGTGTGTCGTCTGAAACGGAAGGAAACATCCTTGAATTCGGATAAATACAAATAAAGGGAAACCTAAAACACGCATTTGAAATGGCTCGTGACGACGTGGCAAACATCACGTCAAAAGTTGCGTGAAGAAAAGAAGAAAAAAAAATATCCGTGTAGGCAATAATTAACGACTTTAACCGACTTGAACTCAAAGTAAGCTTACGGGGAAGCGCTACCGGAAGACGGGATGTGTTACATTTTAAGGAGACCCATCAAAAACGCGCTAAGACGGAACTAAACTTTAGTTCCCCCACCGCAGTGTTGCCAACTTTGCCACTTTCTGGCTCTATAGAGCGAGTTTTCAGATTCCGCCAGCCACTCTTTTTTTGTTTGTTTTTGTTTTTAAAGTGACACATCGAGCGACTTTTTTTCTGGTGTTATTGAAGACTTATCGTTCTTACTGTTCTGTTGTCTCTTTTTGGTTAGATTGTTAATGTAGCTTGCACTCCAAAAACAAGGTCAAAATATTCATGTTTTATGGTGACCAATCCAAAGAAAAACAAAAAAGATTTTTAAAAAAGGAACTAAGTATTATCTCTATTGGGTCACTTTTGCCGGTCCCAAGCCCGATTAGAGGAGGAGTGTTGGAATTGTAACAATAAAAGAAAACAAGAAGGACAGAAGAAAGTTCATTTGATATTTGGGTGTTTTTTTGAAACTCACCGTTTGTCTCTCCCGCTCGTGACTCGTCTCTTCCAGCGTCCATCACAGCCTGTTCAATTATGCAAATTAAGGGAGGGCGTCATTTAGCAACTTTTTGGAGAGCCAATAGCTCCTTTCCTTACTGAGGAGTTCGCAACACTGCCTCACAGTCTTTCTGACAGTGAGGGTGGGGGGATGGCTGGGGGCAGTGGGGGGCTGTTATGGGGTCTTTCCTGGTCTTCAGGCCTCCCTCCCCTTCGTGAAGCGACCAGCTGCCCGCGTCACATTACGAGGCTTGTCATGAAATGCAAATACTTGGTGACCAAGTCCATTTTTCAAGTCACCGTGCTCTTCTATTTTCAAGCGACTCTGGACTTTGACTCTCCATTTGACCAGCGTTATCTCTTCTTTGGACTTGTCCATTTGTAAAAGGATTTTTTTCCCACCTCAGCTGATGATGACGACACAATGTTAATTTTAAAAAAACAAAACTAAACAAAAAAAAAAAAAAACGGTGAGCCATCAGTCAGTCATCCTGCCGCGCAAGCCACCGCATGGAAATGCGCTCGTATTGATTTGTTTTCACATCCGGCCCAAATGAAGCGGCCGATTCATTTTTACGCAGCGCTTTCATTCTTGCCAAGCATTTATGGATCCACTTCAAGAGCTTCTTTGAAAGTATAAATAGACGTCAAAGCGGAGCTTTACCGTGACGATTTTCTTGTCCGCTCACACTCGCAGCGATCTATAAAAAGATTTGATGGACGTTTTTGATCATCATCAAATTGCGGCATTTCGCAAGGAGCTGATGGATTAGCAGCCCGACCTCATTCTTGACCTGATCCGCTGCTGGCCAGTGCCGACGTCAGAAAAATAGTCATGACAGTTTTGATTCCTACAATCGACATCTTCGTATATTTTGTGGTTATGATTGGACTTTGATGTATTTTGTTTTTTTCTTGAAGGAACGTCTCGTGCCATAAAAATCTGTGCCATGTCCCTCCGCTAGTCTCAGCGCGACATTCCGATGACTCTTGCGTTCTGGGCCGGTTTTTTGCCCGTCTCAAGGGGCGGCCATTTTGCCACTTGCTGTCAACTGAAAATGACATCGCGGGTGCTCAGGGCTCACCTGTTTTCAGAAGCGGGGCCACGACTGCTTGTGACCTGAGCTCCGTCATTTTCAGTTGACAGCAAGTGGGCAAAATGGCCGCCGCCCTCAGATGGACAAAAACGGCTGCAAGTTGCTGCGTAAGCTTTTCGACATCAACTCATCTGACCTGTGCTGATATTGAATGGGGGGGGGGGTTCAGACTCGCGCTGACGATATACGAAGTTAAAAATCGGCGAGAGGGGGCCCGTAATTTGCAAACAGGTAGCACCGTACTTTTCTTTTTCTTTTACTTTTACTTTTACAATCAGCAACTCGAACACCTCTCCAAAAAGTGAGCTTTGCGACGGCCGAATTTTGAACCGCTCTCCAACCCAATCTACATGTACGCCGAATGTAGTGAGCACTCACCGGATGCGTGTGTGCATGCGTCGTTTTTTTAAAAAAAAAGCCTTCTGTCACTTTCTTTTCTTAGCTCAGTTGTTTGCCTCTCGAGTGGCGGGAGTGACACACATTGACAACAATCACAAGCGTGCACGCACGCACAGGACCTCCCGAATAGGAATGGCTAAAAATAAGCCGCATGCTTTGACTGGGCTCTGACCAATCAGGACCCCCTCACCCCCGCCACCCCCAGGCCAGTAAACCGAACCGGAGCCCCCCCCCCCAGACCTCTTCTGGATGAGCGCATGGAGCATGATCGCAGGGCTCCGGAATGACGTGCTCCAGGGGTGGGCGGCGTGGGGTCGGGGGGAGGGCGCTGTCTATATAAAGCCACCAGTTGTCCGTCCGGTCGTTGGAGTCAAACGCGTGGAGAGGCGAGCTGCGGCCTATTCCCGGGGGGGGGCCACACTGCACAGGACAAGGAGCGACTTGGACGAGAGCGCGCCAAGCGAATCCAGGAGAAAGCCGCCGTCGGGCATCCGTCGAACGTCGCTGACGCCGCCGCGCTCTTCTCGAATCCACCGAAGCCAGTGCGCGCTGCGCCATTCGACCCGAGCTCCAAGAAGCCAGCAGGACCGCCGCCATGAGCAACAACTACGGCGAGGAGCCGCAGTACTACCAGGCCGCCGACTTTGGCGGCGGGGGGGAGGAGGAGGACGAGGTACCCGCCACGGAGAAGGACCTGGCCGAGGACGCGCCCTGGAAGAAGATCCAGCAGAACACCTTCACCCGCTGGTGCAACGAGCACCTCAAGTGCGTCAACAAGACCATCGGCGACCTGCAGCGTGACTTCAGCGACGGCCTGAAGCTCATCTGGCTGCTGGAGGTCCTGAGCCAGAAGAAGATGTACCGCAAGTACCACAGCAGGCCCAACTTCCGCCAGATGAAGCTGGAGAACGTCTCGGTGGCGCTGGAGTTCCTGGACCGGGAGCGCATCAAGCTGGTGTCCATTGGTGAGTGGCTTTTCTACCGGGGAGCGGTCTGCGGAGGGTGTGTGGGGGGGGGCCTTCGCGATCGTACGGCTGGCCCGAGCAACGTCATTCACGTTTTCGTACTAGAAATGATGACTGAAAAGTCCCAAATCGGCTCTCGATTTTTTTTCTTGAGCACCTCAGGTCCTCGTCATCGGCATCATCACAATCATCAGAAGAAAAACAAGCATTCCAATCAATATATGGATAAAAATCAAAACTTTGAGTTGAATATTAACCGCGAACCTCTCCGGATGAGGAATGCGGCAAAGTTGCAAGCTGCTGGAGTGTGTCTCTGTTTCAACTGGCGGTTGATGCAAATCATCCCAACAAACATGCAGCCACGAGACTGAGCGAAGTGAAGGGGGTGGGGCTGGGGGGGGGGTTTCAACGGCGGCACGCTGGGCTCAACACTTGGCCTCATGGAAGTCTGCTGCCCACTCACCGAGGTGCTGCTAATACCGCTTTACGGCCCTCGCGACGGGTCCAACCGGCCCGAATGCCAGCAGCGAGGTCAGAGGGCGTGGCCGCTTGCCGGTTGCCAACTGATCACCCGGCCCCGGGCATATTTTTACCTCCTGGATTGGATGGATGGATTTTTTTTTTTTTCACCAGACGGCTCCGGACACGTTGGGCCACTGGCAGTCAGTTGCCGTGCCGCGGAATCGCTTGCCCCCCTTACCCCCACTAAAGAGAATCATGCCTTCTGGCCCTCCTATGTGCGTGTTCTCCCCCGTGTCTGCTGGGGCTTTTCTCCGGGTATTCGGGTTTCCTCCCGCGTTCCAAAAACATTCTAAATGGTCCCGAAAGGTGTGATCGTGAGCGCGAATGGTCGATGGTCTCTGTGTGCCCTTTGATGGGCTGGCGAACCCATTCCAGGGCGTACCTCGCCCGCTGCCCGAAGGCAGCCGGGATAGGCTCCAGCATGCCCGGCGCCCTCCTGCGGACAAGCGGATTCGAAAACGGATGGGCGCGTGGAGAACCCATCCATCCATCCATCCATCCATCCATCCATCCATCCATCCATCCATCCATCCGTCCGTTTGTTGTGGACAAGTCGTCATGCGATGAGACGATGAGAATTTTATTGGGTTGCGCTGTCATAACGGAAGACGTCGCTCCAAAGTGGCTCGTGACCAAAACGAGTTTGACGGCATCGGAGCGTCGTCATCAATCGAGGACCGTTGCCCTGACACAAGGCAAGTGCTGCGGGACCAATGCCAGCAACTCAACAGCTCCTTGCCGCTGAAATTTCATGGAAACCATAAAAGAAAGAGGGAGTAAAAAAAAACAAAAACAAAACAGCACGAATCAAAAGTGCTGACGGCACTCCAAGTGCAGCGCGCGCGTGAGGTGAAGCGATGGCGTCTTGAAACGAAAGCGGCTGCCGGGACACAAAGTTTGCCTCCGGGCAACTTTGGGGAAATGAAGGCCGATCTCCAAGTCTCTGATTGATGGCAGGCTGGCGCTGCCACTCTGCGAGGTCATTGAAATCCAGGCGGTATTTATGCTGCGGCGAGAGAGATCCGCTTGCACGTCTCCTCAGCTGTCGCCGTCTTCAGTGGAGCATTGTGGGCCCATGAAGGATTGTTCGGGCCCCCCTGTCACCCCCCCCGTGCCAGACAGCTGTCTGCAAGAAAGGGGTCGGGGGCCCGCGCATTCGATCGCCGTCCCCCCGGCACTCAATCGCGCTTGTTTAGATCCCTTCTCAGAATAGCCCCGTCAGCTCGCCGCTCCGACATTGAGAAAACACGCCCGGCGTCGCTCTTCAATCTTGTCTCGAGTCACCAAAAAGGTCGATTTTTCAGGTGCTTTCGCGACAATTGATTTGTCCGTGGCCCATCGCGCGGCTTCGGCTTTGGGTCCGCGAGCCCGATGCTATCGCTACCGCCTTACCCACACGCCACCGCCGGGGGCTCACGAGTCGCACGTGGCACCTGCGCTACGTGGCCACGCTTCATCCTCGGTCCGTCTCCGGCAAGCAAGAGCCAAAGGTCGGAGCGCCGCGTGGTAACAATCGCCTCCCTGCTCTTCTTCTCTTTGACCCCAGACAGCAAAGCCATTGTGGACGGCAACCTCAAGCTGATCCTGGGTCTCATCTGGACCCTCATCCTGCACTACTCCATCTCCATGCCCATGTGGGACGACGAGGACGACGAGGAGGCCAAGAAGCTGACGCCCAAGCAGCGCCTGCTGGGCTGGATCCAGAACAAAGTGCCGCAGCTGCCCATCAACAACTTCAACCGCGACTGGCGGGACGGCAAAGCCCTCGGAGCTCTGGTGGACAACTGCGCCCCGGGTGAGACGTCCACGCCGTCGATGAGCCGGCCTCGCGCCGTCCACGGCTTTTGCCGCGCAAAAATGTCCCGACGGCGACGTGGCAACTTTGCCAATGAAAGGAGCGGGCACAACCAGTGCGACAACGTGCGAGCGGGCCGAGTCGTCGCTCGGCCCGCTTGTTTCGCTCAAAGGTGTTGGGAGCCCAAATTGGGTTGACGGGCAAACTTCCGCAAGATGGCGGCGTCGAGCGCCACAACGACAACATGAGCTGCGCGCGGACAGTCCGCACTGGGGGGGCCGGGGGGGCAAGACCACCACACGCGCTCGCCATTCCCGCCGTTTCATCAACTTCTTTCCCCGCCCTCCTGTTGCTTGATCTTTTTTCCGATTCTCTGTGACTTTGCAGCACAATCGTGATGGCAACAAGCAGACCTTGTGCAAATTGGAACGTTGAGAGCACGTGACAAAACAGCGGCAGCCACCCGAGTCCCTTTGGAGACATTTTACAGATATTTTATTCATAAGTTTGGTTGCCGGGCAGTGCAGTGGGCTAGCGGTCAGCATGTCTCCCTGACACGTTGAGAGTTCTGGGTGGGATTGACAAGTTCAGCCTCGCCGCGTGTCGTTTGGAAGCGGCTCCCTCCCGCATTCCCAAAACATGGCCGATCGGTCGACTGAAGTCTCCGACGCTCGTTGGCCTGGATGCGTCCGGTCCAGGGTGGCGCCTGCCTCTCGTGAGCTGTTGCTCAGTGAAACAAAAGGGCCGCCGTTTCCACCGTGTGAGCGGATTTTGAGATGGGCCGTGGGCCCCCCGGGTTCGATATGGCAGCCATTAGCCGCCGAAACACCTCCGCCGCAATCAACGAGGCTTCGCCAGACCTCGCCTTCCTCTTTTGGTTTCCCCCGGTCGCTACGGCGGCGGCAAGGCCGAGCGGGCGGTCCGCCGGTGCCTTCCAAATGTGAAGAGAGGATCTGCCTGCTCGCCATCTCTCGGCCAGTGCCGTCTGTCTGTGGAGGGCGGGTCGTGTCCGAGGCGCACTCAAGGCTCGGCGACGTGTCAAGCAGCTGTCCCGCAACGACTGAAGCTGTCGAGCGTCCCGAGGCACGAGCCGGGCTCTCTTGCATTCCCTCCGCCTTTGCCGCTACGGCGACGAGCCCAAATTTGGCCAACAAGCCTCGTCCTCCTCCTCCTCCTCCTCCTCGGCAGAAGCGGGACGCTTGGCCGTGCATCAAAAGTGATATGTCACGGGGAGGAGCGCAACAGTCGCGGGGGCCTGCGCCGCACGCTCGCCGTTCTGAGTCATCGCCACTGACCGCTGGTGGGGAGAAAAACGTTGTTGGCGTCCGCCCACAGAAAATCGCTTTGGATTTGATGAATCGAATCCACACGTTGAAATCGTTGCATCGTTGAATCCTTGACTGGCCGCAATCCATCCGTGCTTTGACATCCGTCTCAAATCGTCTTACGAATCGGTCTGAATCGTTTTGACGCGTCTGATGATTTGTTGTTGATTTGAATGGAATTAGCTTGCATGCTTTGGGCTTTGGGGAGCTTTGCTGCGCGAATCAACATGAAAACGGCTCCACCGTGCCGTGCCGAACCCGATCGTAACGCCACTGAATTGAAGCGCAGTGATTCGAATTCTATTTCAAAAGCATTTCATCATTCGTGTCGCATGGTGGTCCGCGTTTCAAATGTATCGAATGGACTTCTATGGGGAGCGCCACACCCCAGAAAACACAAATCTTTGAGTGCCATCTTTTTGGGAAACAAATTCACCTGCCGGGGTCTTTCAAAGCAGAGTGGGAGTACCTTGCTTGGCCCACCCCAGCCCCCGTCCCGCCCGGCTGAAGACGGACATCAGACCTTGGCCGAGTGGATTTGGGAGGCCGAGGCGGAGGCGAGCGCGGCGGCTTGTTTACGTGTGTTTAGAGTTGCGGGGTGCGAGGAGCCGCGTCTCTCGGCGCCGCAACGCTGCCCATACAAGGCCGCCTCCTTTCAGCAGCCCGACTGGCTCGGAGGCGACACGCCGCAGCTCTGTTTTACGTTCGCGCCTCGCGCTGACAAACATCTTCAACCCCCCGCGCCCGGATAAAATCAATATTGGAAATAAAAAGGCCGGGGTGGCGCGCCCGGTGGATTTGGAGACGTTTGCGCAGGCTCCGCGCAAGCCTTGCCACTCAACTCAGCGCCGCTGTGTTTCTAATAATTGGATTGCAGCACTGTGAGCTTCCGATTGGCCTGGAAACGAAAGGCCCTGCCCGCCGTCAAGAACTAATCCAATTGAGCTATTATGTATGCTAGCCTTAGCGCGGCCGTCACGTTTGTTTGAGTTGAAGAGCCGGGAGACGGCGTCGCTGTCGCAGCCTCGGTAAGGTCATGGGACCTTGTCGCCGGAGGTGTCGTCGCGACCGTCCAAGTGGGGGGCCCCACGACGGGCGCCGGGGAGGGCGGCCCGTCGACAGACGCGGCCGGGCCGTTCTCATGGCTTGTTTGCATTTGGCTAGGTTTGTGTCCCGATTGGGCCGAGTGGGACCCCAACCAGCCCGTGGAGAATGCCCGAGAAGCCATGCAGCAGGCCGACGATTGGCTGGGTGTGCCTCAGGTAAGGTGGACCGAGTTTCGTTCAACTTGCCGACGACGGGCGGGCGGGTCACATCTTGACATTCCCACGTGTTTGATTGTCTTTCAAGACATTTCATTTCAAATGCATCCAGGCGGACGATTCTTTCCACACTTTGAGAGTTACTCGTCCAGCGCGTGCTCCACGACTGAGCTCACAGTTCGCTTTGGGTCGTTTCTGAGCAATAAAAGAGTTCCTTTTAAAGACGATGAGCAAATGATGAGCAAACAATTCCCAATTTCGAACCGGCAAGATCCTGCAGTTGAAATTCTCCAAATTTGGCAAATGACTGTCTGCCTGTTGACAGTAAAAGCGCCGGCTTAAAGAAAAAAAAAAAATGCGCAATACAGCGGCGCCGGGAACCAGGAACCGCCGCGGAGCAGGGAAAGACGACTGAGCAACACCGGACCGAGTGGGAAGGCGGGAGATCACAAAGGAGGTCGCGGCGCTTTGCTTTTGCACACTGCTCTATTTCACACACTGTCGACAGGAAAATCCCCAAAGCGGTGAACGCGAGGCCGAGTTTCCAATCCAAGTTTTTGGAAGCGGAGAATGCCTGATGGCGGTTTCAAAGTGTCCGGGAGTTTTATTTTGGTGCCTGCAGAGACCTTCCGCGCCAGCCACCCAAGCCAAGGTCTAATCCGTGTCCCTCGGAATAACGATGCAATCAGAGACGGCGCTCGCAGTCTTCCATTCCGTCCCTTTTGACTGACCCCTCGCCGTTCGGCGGCGGCTCACTGCGCAGGTTGTTTAGTTACAGGCGAGCGCTATCGCCACAACAAGGCGACGCATTGGCCAGATAAGCAGGAGGACTGGATGTCAGGGGGGGGTTGGAGGGGGGGGGGTCTGTTGGGCGCTGGATTCCAGTGCGCTGGTGTTAAGGAGACGTGGGGGAGGTCTGCCCAAGTATAAATCCCTCCGGCTGGCTCGCGGAAGGCAACGATCCTTAACCCTGCAGGAGCGGGGTTAAATATAACCGGCTCAGGTCATCGTTTCGGACCGGCAAAGGACTGACAGAGCAAGTGCTAAAAAGTACAAGAAGAGGCCGCGGTGATGCTAATGGATATGTTTATCGAGCGGGGAATACTTGGAGCGAGGGGCGGCCGGCCCCTCGCTCCAAGTATAGCTTTGCTCAAGTGTACCGTGCAACGTTGGACTCGAGACGGCTCGTGCCTCGCCGCCTTAGGTGATCGCGCCGGAGGAGATCGTGGATCCGGACGTGGATGAGCACTCGGTGATGACCTACCTGTCGCAGTTCCCCAAAGCCAAGCTCAAGCCGGGAGCCCCTCTCAGACCCAAACAGCTCTTCCCTGACAAAGCCAAAGCCTACGGACCAGGTGGGTCGCTGCGACGGCGCTGCGACGGTGCTGCGACGGCGCTCCCTTTGGAAACATCCCCGCCGTGAAAGCGAGACGTGGGCGAACGGCGCTTTTGTTTCCCATGGCAGGTATTGAGCCCCACGGCAACAAGGTGCTTCACCCCGCCGTGTTCACCGTGGACACCGTGGAAGCCGGCAGCGGCGAGGTCCTGGTCTACGTGGAGGATCCCGAGGGACACAAAGAAGAGGTGGGCGGGGCTAAGCGCCAAGGCCGGGATGTTCCGGCCACGAGGCCTCTCTTACCTTTGTCCCCGTTGCCGCAGGCGAAGGTGAAACCCAACAAGGACAAAAACAGAACCTACACCGTCACTTATGTTCCGAAGGTTGAGGGTCTCCACAAGGTGAGACAAAGCAGTCGTGGCGGCCGGCGTTTGAGGAATTGCTTTCTTACGATTGTTTCTTTTGCTTTTCAATTGTCAGGTCAAGGTGCTATTTGCAGGTCAGGACATTGACAAGAGCCCCTACGCGGTGAACGTGGCCAAGGACATGGGTGACCCCAGTAAAGTCCACGCCAGGGGGCCCGGTCTGGAGCGCACTGGCAACGTGGCCAACAAACCCACCTACTTTGACATTTACACAGCCGGTGAGAATGTCCACTTGAACCGTTTTCCCACGTGCCGACGCGAGCCTGAGGACCCCGGGGGGGGGCGAATGGAGTGGAATAAGTGAGCCTTTGGGCATTGTGACAAACAGAATTGTTTTTCCTTTTGCTCCATCGAATACCGACAAACGACCGCGACCGCTCAGTCCACCGCCGACGAAGCTTTCTTGCCGTCAAGCAGGTGCCGGCAACGGCGACGTCAGCGTGGTGATCGTTGATCCTCAGGGGAGAAAAGACACGGTGGAGATCATTCTGGAGAACAAGGGCGACAGCGTGTTCCGATGCACGTATCGGCCCGTCAGCGAGGGTCCCCACGCCATCCACGTGCTGTTCGGAGGCCAGGAGATCCCAAAGAGCCCCTTCCCCGTCAACATCGCAGAAGGTGAGCCGGGCCTTCCGATTTCTTTGACGTGCGAGCGCGCCGGTAAAGCCGAGGAGATCCATCTCAGTTCCCCGACATATTGCGGCCTCCAACTCGAGGACGTAACCCTTCTTGTCTGTCATTTCTAGCACCTCCCGTTGCTCCTCCCGCGGGAGCTCCGTTGCAGATAATCCCTCAGTCAGTGCTCACTCCTCCCGGAACAAAGGGGGCCCCGCCCAAAAAACCTGTCCGCCCAAGTTAGTATGTCCCGTGGGGACGAGCCTTCGCCCACTGCTTAGCCCCCCCCGACCACACACGCGCCAATTGCTCTTAGGCAATCACGCGCTAGGATGGGGGTGCACCATGCAGGCGTAGCGCTTCTTGCGGCCTGCCAGCTTAGCTTGAGAGTTGGACTTCAAAGAGGGCGCAGATCTGCGACTTTGCTTTGCATCCCAACGTCCTCCTTTTGGCATCCGTAGCCACTCGGCTGCACTCTCGCTTGCCCCGTTTGCTTTTGGCGCATCTGCCGGCATTGCGTCCGAGCCCGCAAAGGGTTGCGGCTGTCGGACTGACCGGTTGCCAACGTGCGGCTCGGCACGTCTGGACCGGCGTCTGCGTAGGTCATCGCAAAAAGCATCTCTCTCGTTGACAGGCCTTCTCAGTCAATCCGTGAGCAATCCCGGCCGAATCTTCCCGCTACTAACGCCGCTGCCGGCTGCGGGCTTCTCTCGATGACAAAAGACTTTCTGACCCAAGACTCGTTTGCTATTCCTTTCAGCCGTCAATGCGAACGCCTGCAGGGCGACGGGCAGAGGCCTTCAGCCGAAGGGCGTGAGAGTCAAGGAGGTCGCCGACTTCAAAGTTTTCACCAAGGGCGCCGGCAGCGGAACGCTCAACGTCTCGGTCAAAGGACCCTGTGAGTCGGGCGGCCCCGCCGTCTTCGCTCTTCCCTTTCTCTCTCCCGGGCGTTCTCGGCACATCCGCGTCAAATCCATGTCGCCTTGTTTCTCTCCCAGCCGGAGCGCAGGAGCAAGTGAAGGTGCGAGATGCCGCCAATGGCGTTTATGACTGCGAGTATTACCCCCTCAGGCCGGGTAAATACACGGTGGTCATCACCTGGGGAGGCCAGCCCATCCCACGCAGGTCAGAGCCGAGCGCATCGGAAACAACCTAAGTCGGACACTCTCGTGGACGCGCTTGTGTCGTTCCTGTCCGCAGCCCGTTTGAAGTGGAGGTGGGAGCCGAGGCGGGTTTCCAGAAGGTGAGGGCCTGGGGTCCCGGCCTGAGGACGGGCATGGTGGGAAAATCGGCCGACTTTGTGGTGGAGGCCATCGGCGCAGATGTCGGCACGCTCGGTAAGTCCAAACGGTCATTTCGCCGAGCCCCCCTCTCGCCGACCGCGGGGAAGATCAAATATTCCGCCGCCAGCTGCCGAAAGCTGCGATCGCTCGGCGGACGCAAACGACGAACGGCAATTGCAATGTGCCAACGTGCCGTCTGTTTTTGTGAAGGCTTCTCCATCGAAGGCCCCTCCCAGGCCAAGATCGAATGCGACGACAAGGGCGACGGCTCCTGCGACGTCCGCTATTGGCCGACCGAACCCGGCGACTACGCCGTCCACGTCATTTGTGACGACGAGGACATCAAGGACAGCCCCTTCATGGCTCACATCCTGCCCGCCGCCAATGACGCCTTCCCTGAGAAGGTAGCCAGCCGCTCGTGCGTGACCGACGCGCGATGACACCCACGCGGGCCGGCCATGTCAACAAATCCATTGAAATGTTTCAGGTGAAGGCCTTCGGACCGGGCCTGCAGCCAACCGGCGTGACGGTCAACAAAGCAACCGAATTCACGATCGATGCCCGCATGGCCGGGAAGGGTCCGCTCACCGTCTACGCCCAGGTAGGGGCAAGCCTTGTTTTCCTCTCAGGTTCGCTGACACGTTAGACGGTGGCGCCTCGGAGGGAGACGACAAGTCTTTTTTTAGCATGCCGCTCTTCAGAGAGCCATCTTCTTACCCGCCCGCCCGACGCAACTTCCGGAGCGTCGGACTTTGTGGGGATTTCGCTGCTGTGTACGGTTTGTGAGCACGCTTTCGCGTCTCCTCAGGATGCCGAAGGCTGCGCCATCAACATCAAAATCACCGACAAGGGCGACGGCACATATCTGTGCACGTACACTCCGACCAAGCCCATCAAACACACCATCATCATTGCCTGGAGCGGCGTCAACGTTCCCAGCAGCCCCTTCAGGGTAAGACGCACCCGGCGGCATTCGGACGCACTCGGCGTCTGCTTTCGCAATTCGCCGGTCAAGACCCGGTCGCGATATCTGGAAACAACCGCCGCTGAGCTAAACGTTTGGCCTCGTCCAACCTTGATTGCCTTGATATCTGAAAATAAGGAAGGATGAGAAAATAGGAGCCATCTATTGCATAACATTTCGGGAACATAAATCCAACCTCGCATTGCACCTGAATGAAAGAAATACCAAATAAGAAGTAAGCCTCACGCAACTATTCAAGGTCACTTCAGCACATCCAGAATCCATTTTTTACACTCACGCTGCCGGAGGGCAGTCGGGAACGGGCCGCTTGGGTATTATCGAAGATTTTGGAGATACATCATCCGATCTGATGTGGGGCGGCTATCCGTGTGGGCTTGGGACAGCCCTCTTTTTTGCCGCCCGAAAGTATGAGCGACGTCCCAGTGGAAATGCCAAGCGGGCACCCTTTGGCCGCTCAAGTACAGCGTGACGTTGATCAGGTGCTGGTCGGAGAGGGTTGCCATCCCGACAAGGTCAAGGTCTACGGGCCCGGGGTGGAGAAGACGGGCCTCAAGGCCAACGAGCCCACATACTTCACTGTGGACTGCGGCGAGGCCGGTCAAGGTGAGCACACGTGAGGAAACGCGACAAGGCTGCGGCGGGGGGGGTTTCCCATCGCGGCAACGTCAAATCGAGTCGGTGTCAGAAAAGCACGGCAAAGAAGTCGCTTTGATTGACGGCCTCTGCTGCGCACTGTTAGGCGACATCAGCATCGGAATCAAGTGCGCCCCGGGGGTGGTTGGCCCTGCCGAGGCGGACATCGACTTTGACATCATCAAGAATGACAATGACACCTTTACCGTCAAGTACACTCCCCCGGCAGCGGGGCGCTACACCATCATGGTGCTCTTTGCCGACCAGGTAGGACGATCGGACGTCTCGTGGCGCATCACTGTTTTTTTTTTTTTCCCTTCCTCCCCGCCCCCCCTTTCATCTGCTCATCGTTTACCTTGTCAGGAAATTCCCATCAGTCCATTCAAAGTCAAAGTTGAGCCCTCTCACGATGCTGGCAAGGTGAGAGCGGAAGGCCCCGGACTCAACAAGACAGGTTTGTACAGTCCAGGGAAGCAACCACGTCCAACTCGTTTGCGACTGGAGTCGAGTCGATTTTTTCCAGGGATTTGGACTTTACTTGCGCATTTCTCCTGTGAAAAAGGATCTGTCCTCTTCTTCCTCCTCCTTCCGATTCACAGCAGAATCCACGACCCCCCAGATCCACGACGAGCGACACGAGCCGCCGGCTAGCTCGCGAGCTTGTTGTGTCGCGTAGTTCTCGGTCTTTGCATCTTATCTTCAGAAAACGTGCAACGGTATCATGAACTTGGAAACCAAGCGATGAATTCCCTTTGTGCAGGAAGAGTTTTATCACATGGTCGATTCCCTTTTTGTTGTCATATTCTCAATTGTCAAGGACATCGTCGTGCGCCTACCAAGTGAAAGGTGCATCAATATGAGCAGCACGGCTTGAACTGAAAAACAAACAAACAATCAACCCCCCTCCCCCTTCCCAAAAAAAAAAAAAATGTGCATTTGATTGCAGGGGTGGAGGTGGGCATGCCAACCCACTTCACCATCTACACAAAGGGGGCGGGCAAAGCCAAGCCGGAGGTGCGCTTCGCAGCCTCGGGCCCGGGAGAGGCGGTCCGTGACTTTGAGATCATCGACAACCACGATTACTCCTACACCGTGAAGTACAACGCTCTTCAACAGGTGCGCTGGCGGCTCGCAAGCTTCCAAGCTTCGGAGTCCATTTGCGTTGGGCCGAGTCAAGCGTCACGTCTTCCTCTTTGGCGTGTCCAGGGCAAGATGGCCATCACGGTGACCTACGGCGGCGATGCCATCCCCAAGAGCCCCTTCCACATCACCGTGGCCCCGCAGCTGGATATCGCAAAAGTCAAAGTGGAGGGATTAGACACCAGTAAGTGCACCCCGTGCTCGGTAAAATCGTTCGATCGGCAAATGAACGGGGAAATGCTTCATCTAACCCTGGCCCGAGACTGCTTTTTATTTTGCCGCGTGTATGTTTTAATCCCCCCCCATCAAGGAAACCAATGTGGCGACCACTGCACGTGTCGAGCCGGCTCCCTGGCGCCCCTTATTGACCACTGGTTGAATTACTGCCAAACTTTGCCTTTTTCATTTGACTCTGTCTCAAACAATCACTTCCTGGGTGAAAGTCGTCCGCTCCTTGTGCGACCGTCCGTCGGTGGGGACAAAAATGCCCGGCGCATCGTCCGAAATCCCGTTTCAAAGCGGCTGGAGAAATACGGGACTGAGCTCCCGACTTTCCATTCAAGTGGCGACGTTGGCCTTGTTTTTGTTCCAGAAGTGGAAGTGGGCAGGGACCAGGAGTTCACGGTGAACACCAAGGGTGCCGGCGGGCAGGGCAACGTCGGCGTGAAGATGACCTCGCCCACCGGCCGACCCATCCCGTGCAAGCTGGAGTCGGACAAAGCCAAAGGCCTTCATGGCGTGAAGTACATCCCGCCGGAGGAGGGCCAGTACAAGGTGGACGTCAGCTACGACGGAAACCCCGTCATGGGAAGCCCCTTCGGGGTGGAAGCCGTCATGCCTGCCGATCCCTCCAAGGTAAATGTGCCTCAAGAAGCGCTCTTGAACAATTCCCGAGGGGGATGCGTTGCGTTGCGGAGATGCCAGAGGTGAAAAGCCATCACAGAGAAGTGGACCCACGCTCGTTGTGGGGCACCAGTGAAAAGCCCCAAATCATTGACAGCCCCTTCCAATTGCCAAGAGAAAATGGAGGCGAGCGTGAAATAAGGGAAGGGAAATGATCAGAGAACACACACGGAGCAGCAAGACATAGAAAGAAAAAAAAAAAAAAACTTTCTGCCTCTTCTTGCTGTTAACTCGTTCACTTCCAAAGACGTTTTTAAACGTCTTTTCAGACTTGGTCCTGAAATGAGTGAAGAAGAGCTCAGTGCCGTGTCGTGGCACAGCCTGAAGACGCGCAGTCCCGAGTCGGACTCGCCTGTGAACTCTGGAAACGGGCGAGCTGCGATCTCGCGGGGCCTCATCGCGCGTCCAAACAACTCACGTTGGACCTGACTTTGTTTTGTGTCTCAGGTCCGAGCGTTCGGCCCCGGTCTTCAGGGCGGCGTCGTGGGTAAACCGGCTCCATTCACCATCGACACGAAAGGCGCGGGGGCCGGCGGGCTGGGCCTCACGGTGGAGGGTCCCTGCGAGGCCAAAATCGAGTGCCAAGACAACGGCGACGGCACGTGCTCGGTCGCGTACCTGCCCACCGAGGCCGGCGAGTACGCCATTAACATCCTGTTCGCCGAGCGGCACGTGCCGGGCTCTCCCTTCAAGGCGGCCGTGCGGCCGGCCTTTGACCCCAGCAAGGTCACGGCCAGCGGTCCCGGTCTGGAGAGGGCCAAGGCGGGGGAGACGGCCACCTTCACCGTGGACTGCACGCGGGCCGGCGACGCCGAGCTCACCATCGAGATCGTATCCGAGACCGGCGCCAAGGCCGAGGTGCGCATCCAGAAGACGGCCGAGGGAACCTTCTCCGTCACCTACGTCCCGCCCTTCCACGGCGCGCACACCATCACCATCAAGTACGGAGGACACGCCATCCCCCACTTCCCCAAGGTTCTGCAGGTGGACCCCTCCGTGGACACCAGCGGGGTGCACGTCTACGGGCCGGGAGTGGAGCCGAGAGGTGAAACTGAAACGCTCGTTTGTTCGAAGGCCGCGGGAGCTTGACTGGCGGGCTTTCCCGCTTACGAAATCCGCCTGACCGCGAACGCGTCTACGGGTGCCTCGCGATTGGCCGGCTGCTAACCAAAAGCATTCCGGGGTTAGGGTTAGGGTTAGGCGCCTGAGGCGCGACGCAAAACGGAAAGAACAGGCCCGCGTGATTCACCAGAGTTGCTTTTGCCAGGAAACCATCCATCGTGCAAAATGTGCCGAAAAGGGAGCGAGCATGAGCGGCTCGGGATATCGGACGTCAGTGTTTGGAAGACGAATGGCCAGCGCGAGCCCCAAAATCACCTCGAGGTCGGCTTTGTTCCCAGGCGTCCTGCGAGAAGTCACCACGCACTTCATCGTGGACGCCCGCGCTCTCAACAAGGTTGGAGGCAATCACGTGAAGGCTCGCATCGTCAGCCCTTCGGGCACCGCCACGGACGGCTACACCACGGACAAGGGCGACGGCACCTACAGAGTGGAGTACACGCCCTTTGAGGACGGTAGGCACCGAGAGCGGGGCTTCCATTCAACGTCAAAAGACGACCTATCCGAGAACCGGGCTGTTTCCTTCATGCGCCGCATCGCAGAGTCACGCTTGCCCTCAGCAAACGGCCCAACACAATTTGGCACGTCACGCAGAAGCGGCATGATCGAGAACCCCGATCATCGCCGCGTTCACTCGATAGAAGCGCCCCTTCGTTTGAATCCGATCGCGTTTACGACGGGTGAGCGGTTTTGAACGGGAGGAGGAAGACAGGGTGGCAAGGCGCGGAGGCGCGGAGGCCCGGGCCTGGCCGAAAGAAGATGACAAACAGGTGTCGCTACGGCGCACCGCCGCGGGAAGAGCGAGCGGGCAAAGTCCGCGCGAGCCATTTGGGGAGGATATAAATACGCAATGACGCAGCGTTGCGAGGACGTGAGGGCCGGAGAGCCGGCAGCCGGGCGGGCTCGCATGTATTCATAGTCCGCTCTGGAACACGAGCTCTTAACCAGGCGGCGCGCGCACCCGCCGTACAGTAGGAGCATGACGAGGGCTCCAAATAGCTCGCGGAGATCTTCCACACCCAACGCAGAGATGACACAGCGGCAGACGAGCAAAAGCAAAAGTGGTTGCGCCGGTCGACTTGACATTTTTTCACTTTCTTTCCGCGCGCTCTGTGGCACCTTTTCAAATTCAGCGTCGAAATGATGTTTGAAGCAGAAACGTCGGCTGGCTTTCTTGAACACGACGTTGGTGCGCAGGCACGCATCTGATCGAGGTACTCTATGACGACGTGCCCGTACCCAAGAGTCCCTTCAGGGTGTCGGTGGTGGAGGGATGCGATCCCACCCGGGTCAGGGCCTTCGGACCGGGCCTGGAAGGGGGCATAACCAACAAGCCCAACTGTTTCACCGTGGAGACCAGGTATGGACAAAATGCCGCCTCCATATCGGAGGGATGATTCACGCGGCTCTTTGCGCAAAGGGGTGCCGGCACCGGAGGTTTGGGCCTGACCATCGAGGGCGCGTCCGAGGCCAAAATCTCCTGCAAAGACAACAAAGACGGGAGCTGCAGCGTGGAATACGTCCCCTTCACGCCCGGCGACTACGACGTCAACATCAACTACGGCGGTCACCCCATCCCCGGGAGTCCCTTCAAGGTTCCCGTCAAAGACCCCGTGGACGCCAGCAAGGTCAAGTGCTCCGGTCCCGGCCTGGGCTCGGGAGTGAGAGCGCACATCCCTCAAACCTTCACGGTGGACTGCACTCGGGCCGGACAGGCCGCTCTGGATGTCAAACTTTTTGGGCCGACGGGTAACCAATGCGACGCTTGTTATTCGGATTTTTGGGGCTTCATGATGATATCCGCTACGTCAAGTAAGACTTTTGGGGGGGGGTTTTTCTTCTTCCACTTGAAGGTACCATGGAGCCCGTGGGTGTCAAAAACAATGGCGACGGGACGCACACGGTCCACTACACTCCAGCGCAGGACGGACCGTACACCGTGGCAGTCAAGTATGCCGACCAGCAAGTCCCACAGAGGTACGTCGCCGTAGGAAGCCAAGCGTTTCTCGTCGCGACTTCCACCCAGGTGGACGGATTCGAGTCGGTTCAGACTTGCGCACGGGGCCGCTTCACCTCTCTCCGTTCGATCTCCGCTCTGGGCAGTCCGTTCAAGGTGATGTCTCAGCCCGGGCACGACGCCAGCAAGGTGCGAGCCAGCGGCCCCGGCCTGGACAGCAAAGGCGTGTCGGCCAGCCTCCCCGTGGAGTTCACCATCGACGCTCGCGACGCCGGCGAGGGCCTGCTCACCGTGCAGATTCTGGTCAGTCGGCCCGCCCCGGAGCTCTCTCTCTTTCTCTCTCTCTCTCTCTCGCCTTTGCCCCTTGGACTCCGGCGCGTGACCCGCCCCCTCCTCGCGGCAGGACCCGGAGGGCAAGCCAAAGAACGCCAGCATCCAGGACAACAGGGACGGCACCTACACGGTGTCCTACGTCCCCGACTCCATCGGCCCGTACACCATCACCATCAAATACGGAGGGGATGAGATCCCGTACTCCCCCTACAGGATTCAGTCCAATCCCACGGGAGATGCCAGCAAGTGTCGCCTCACAGGTAACGGCGGAACTGACAATGGTTGATGCTCCTCGCGCTGCGCAAAAAGGCATATTTGTCGAAGCGCTCACCGTCAACGAGAGCGAGCCGTCCTGGGCGCTTTGATTTTCAAAAATCAACCGCGATCGAGATCTGAGAGTTTTGTTCTATTCCTTTAAAAAAAAAAAAAACGACCTTTTTACTTTGCAGTGTCGATCGGAGGACACGGCGTATGTAAGTCATCTTTTTTTAATTTGTACCGCGCCACGGCCGGAAAGCCTTCCCGAACGAACGCTTACCCGCATGTTTTTGTTGCCGCCCACCCCTCCCCACCAGCGGGCCTTCAGAAGCTGCAGACCTCGGAGGACACGGTGATCACGGTGGACGCCAAGGCCGCCGGCAAGGGCAAAGTCACGTGCAAGGTGTTGACCCCGCAAGGGATGGAGCTGGACATGGACGTGGTGGAGAACCGCGACGGGACCTTCGACATTTACTACACGGCCCCCGAGCCCGGCAAATACGTCATCACCATTCGCTTTGGGGGCCAGAACATCCCCAAGAGCCCTTTCCATGTGCTGGTGGGTCCACCAAAGCTTTTGACGCCGCAATCCGTCAACGTTCACAAACATGAGATCGGACCGGTGGCGCACATCATGACTTGAAATACAGCGTCGAGCTGACGGTCGATGGACCCGTCGGGTTTATTGCGACCTACAACACTTAAACGACAGACGAGGAAGACCAGAGTCTTATATTCAGACCGGTGGCCAAGCTGCTGAATAAATGCTTTGTAATATTAGGAGAGTAAACATGGCAAAAGCCACGGACATTTCTTCCACCAGGACGCCAAATAAGTTGAAGCAAAACAAATCCCGTGACGGTTCCTTGTCGTCCGACAGGCGTCAAACGAGCCGGTCGCCCCCCGCGACACGGTGGATCCTCTCTTCAGACCCGTCAACTTCCTGGTGCCTTTCACGCCGCAGCAAGGGGAAATCTCAGGTGCCGGCGCCGACACAACCAAAGCGCCCGCCTCCACCCCGCGTGAGCTGAGCAAAACCTATCGCTCTCCTTGTCAGGTGAGGTCCGAATGCCCTCCGGCAAGACGGCCAGGCCGCATATCACGGATAACAAAGACGGCACCATCACCATCAAGTACCAACCCACCGAGAGAGGCCTGCATGAGATGGACATCAAATATGACGGCAACCACATTCCAGGTTGGGGGAAAATGACCGGCAATCGTCTCTTCAATGCCGCTTTACAAACGTCTTGTTTTGACTCGTAACCGATCAAAACTGGTTTGCGTCCAACGCCGAGGATAACGCAAGATGATGTTAGCACCTTAGAAAGCACTTTCTCAACTCAAACGTGTTTCGAGAGCATTTCAATAAAAGTCCGATTCCAAATTCAAAACAGCCGTAGCATAACCAAGTTCTGTACACGGAGCAAAAAGAATTCGTACAAGACACGATCAAGCGATAAATGAATAACAAAGACAGTCGAAAGCACAAAAACAGTAACACTGAAAATGACGTCAAAAGCCAAAGACTAAAAATGAGTTTGAAGACGAGTTTGAAGGACGGGCCGCCAGGGGGAGCGGGAGCGGCGGCCATGTTTCATGTCTTCTTCCGCTATGTGTCAATGAGATACGAGTTTGTCACCTTAGGTGAGACATCATTGGCATTCCAAAGCGGCTTTTCACTTCCCTTTCATGTGAACACCATCCCTTTGCTCCTCGCGACAGGAAGCCCTTTGCAGTTCTTCGTGGACGCCGTGAACAGCGGAGTGGTGTCGGCCTACGGTCCCGGCCTGAGTTACGGCATGGTCAACAGAGCCGCCACCTTCACCGTGGTCACCAAGAATGCGGGACAAGGTACAAGAAAAAAAAAAAAATCATGGCCGCTCTTGTGGCTCACCGTTTGGTAGCTGCTCCTTCAGTGGGGGGGGGGGGGGGCTTTAAAA
>CAAKHF010016574.1:11222-21518 GCA_901007745.1 Hippocampus kuda
AGCAATGCAATGTGGAAGATGGAATTGTAACCTCTGCCCACCTTTTCATTTCCAATGATCACGTGGCACAAACCCAATGTGAACAACCCATGCGTTGATTTAGATATTTGCAAGACACCTCTAAGGTGCAGGGATTAGAGAGATTTGCTGTGATTTAGTAGGTGGCAGTTACGAGTTAGGCTCAAGCAGGTTTCTGCAATCGTTTAATTCATGGGCAAGGAGAGGCTTAAATGAGATTGTCGAGTGCAGTCGATGAAGCTCATTTGGATTTTTTTTTTGAAGAGGGCGGCCTGCATCGCATCCCTCTTTTCCTGCAATCAGATCCTGGAGCAAAATGGGAATTAATTAGGGAAACGAGGCTCCTGCCGTGGCGCCTAATGGTATTAAAGTGTCTGTGTAGACTTGCATGTGTATGAGTTGTCAGAAAAGTTCCAGGACCGGGCAGTGGATCTGCAATTTAACGGACTCTGAACCAATAGATTCCAGATTCATCGGACAGAAAACAGTGTCCAGTCACCTCAAAAAGTATCTGCTCTAGCCTGCTCTAGAATCGACCACAATCCGCCACATCGCCAATAGAATCAACATACTTGTCATGTGTTTCCGGCTTGTGCTGTACTCATCATAGATAAACATGCTAACAGTAGACTAGAGCTCGCTACAACCAGAGGTAGGCATTATATCAATACTGACGAAAGGTCCGTCAATTTGTCACTGGCGGATGCCCGTGGACTGACGAATGACGGGAAACTGACAGACTAAGCACTGATGGAAGTGTGTTTTGTCCGTCAGTGTAATCATCACTAATCAGGGTGGCCGCCTGTCTCTCGTGAGTTTATTCGCGGGGGTGACGATACACAAGGGTTCCTTCCAACGGACTGCATTGAATATATGTGGAAACACTTTGCGGTTCGTGGCCCGTAAATTGCGGTATGAGTAAGCAAGTAAGAGTATTGTGCTGTGTTGCATCGTAGGTTGACTGTAGCATTCATAATCGTCCCTCGGTATGGTTGTGAGCGTGAATGGTTGTTTGTCAATATGTGCACTGCGAGTGGCTGACAACCAGTTCAGGGTGTACCCCAAGACAGCATGCTCGTGAGGATAAGCGGCTCAGATAAAGGATGGTTAACCTTTTGCTGCTGTTGTTTTAACCCTTTTAGAGATGGCGGTGACTACAATGGACAGCTTATCATGTTATTGTCACATTGCGAGATGGTGGTGGACCCCAAAAAGCAGGCAAGAGGGAGGAGCAGGGTGTACTTGAAAGATTGTATTAAAACTCAGAAAACTAAATCCAAAACAAACAAAGTCCAAAGTAGCAAACAAAATTCACAACTGAAGCCAAAACAGAACTGTGACCAAAACATGACCGAAACAAACCTGACAGCAGCAGACAAACGGCAACAAACAAACATGACAGAAGCCAAGAGCCAATGACCCGACACTGAGTGCTCGGGCTGGGAGTCCTTTTAAAGCACTAATTACATAATGACCAACAGGTGTGCAGCTGTAGGGAGAGCCCTACAGTGCCACCTGTTGGTCCCAAACCGAATCATGACAGTTATCAGGTTGCAGGCTGCATGAAAGGGTTAATTTGACTTGAGTGGGTTCAAGTAATCAAGTGTGTATATGTCATTGACTGGCTGATTGCACAATAATCAGGGCTAGGGATATCTAATCTGCCAGACGACAACATCGTTGTTATGGCAGATATTCAATTGAAATGTTACTTTTATTTACATATGGGAAAAGGAAAGAATGATATTTATGTCACTTGAGCCATGCTGTACCGGCGATTCCTTGAACCAGAGAATCCAACCGGTGTTTCTTTGCTCTCGCTCACACAAGATTTATAAAGTAAAAATGTACTGTAACTATCAACATATGAAGCAGAAATGTTCTCAAATAAATACCATTTATGAAAAGTTGCTTGCTTTCAGAGACTTATGTAGTCAAGATTCAATATGGAACTTCAATGCGATTAAGAGTCAGTTGCACTTTATCACAGTACTGCTGCTCTCTTGTTCATCTGCCTCTTTTTGCGCGGTCATGAGGGGCTAAGCGTGAAATAAACGGATGCATTATTCAGGCACCTTGACTTGAGTTGAAGATTCAGAGCATGTATTATTACCGGTACTTGGATTTAGATGTAAACATCAGCATATCAGTCTTCGAAATATATTTATTGTTTGGTCTCCAACTTGAGTTATTTTTTTCTTTCAACATTCATCTATTTTATTATTTGCATTGCCATGGCTTTGTCATGCCGTATGAACTTTTTCAGAGGTGCAAGGGTCACTTTTAGTCTTCCAAGGTTCATTATTTTCCTTTGTCTCGGATTCGTGAATATTTAACAGTTTTTATTTTCCTTGTCTTTCGAGTCCGAATGCACTCATTGCCACTTTCAGTTCACCTCTTGTTGACTGTTGCATTTTTTTTAAATTCCCTTCTTTATCTTGTGTTTCCTTTGAGATTGATAATCTCATTTGATTGATAGTCTCCAGGTAGCATGTTTTGAGAATGTCATGCGTAATTTGCATGGGTCTCTTCTCTTTGGAAGCATTTAGGGTGGGGCACGCGCCGTTGTTACACAGTATACAGTCCGGAGTGTAAACTCGTCTCTTTCTGTCCTCTAATCTCTCCGTCTCTGTTTACTTCTGTGCTGTGATTTGGTCGTCAGCAGGTTGCGGTGACCAGCGGAGCAGAGAAATTGCCTGTTAGCTGGGGGGTCGATTCTTCATCGGAGTCTTGTAAATTGCTTTGTATTGACACCCTGTCAGTAGCAGGGGTCCTCACGCTAACCCCAAGATTGGCCCTGGAGTGAGGTGAGTCTCCCCAAACGCCAACCAAACCTCAGCTGCCCTTCTCTGAGGAGTTAAAAAGTTATACTCCATCCAAGCTTTAGAGGCAAAGTTCGGTGGCTTAAGTGTGTGTTATGGTCATGTCAAGATTGATCAATATGAACTTTTGAATTTGTTTTTTGCGGCAGTGTGGGCAGGGCGAAATGGTCGGTGATTCACATTGACGTCATCAATGCCAAGTCAGATGTTTGACAGCTTTAGTCCTTTCTTCCTGATGTGGGAGGCATTTCATGAAAATCCATCATAGGAGGATGACAGCTGTGGTAGCATCGAGGTGATCGCAGAACTGTCAAAGATTGCGATAGATGTCATCATACACTATAGGATCGGGATTGTGACGGAAAGGAGGCATTTTGTGTCCGTTTTGGTGCAACATACCAGTGCGAACATTGTGTTGGAAGGTAGTGTCCTTTCTCACCATTGCCACTTTTAATTGTTGCATCACGACCAAGGAAGTGAGGGAATTGAACTGCATGGGGCTTGAAAAACAATAGAAAATCCACATCCACATGATTTGAAAAGCATTGTTAATTGTTGTTTTCCCCTTCTCGCTTGTCAAATGATTTCCAAGACCAGATAAGGATGTGGATTCTGATGATTTCTCCCTCAGAACCTTGAGAATGTATTCTTGTTCTATTACGGACCAGTTGAACACTTTTATCTGCTTTTAATTGTTGCAGTTCTATTATTCGGTGTTCTCGAAAGTTTTTTTTTTTTTTTTTGGGTCCTACTTTTTCAATTGTGTTCATTTCGGTGCCGTGTTGGATTTGGCCTCTTTGGCACAGATAATAAGATAGGTGACGTTGAGCTAATTCCTTGTATTGTTGTGACCTCTGCCTCTTGCTTGGCTTTCTTATTGATGGCACACATATCCAGTTCAATTCAGTTATGATCATCAAGCCACACATTGTCACACACTAGACAGAGCCATCCTACTTTATAGGTGGGGGTGAAAGACAGAATAAACCATTTTGGACACGTTCGACCTTCTTCCGCATCTGGCAGAAGGAAGGCTCCATGCCTCCGTCACAATCTTCCTGGCATCCATGAAATAGTTCTCCTGCGGATATCCAGTCTTCTGATCGTTACTCTTTGTACAATATTGTGAGCGTTCAAGAAAGGACCGGTTAATGTTTCCCAGAACTTTAGTTGCCGGAGCCTACGGAATAACGCATTGCTAATTGTGATTAATGTTCTATCAGTATTAATCCTTTCAGTGACAGCGGGCACTACAGTGGACACCTTAACATGTTATCAGGTTACAGGTTATGATTAGTGATGCATGAAAGGGTTAATAGTGCAATAATTTGACTCTTTGATACTTGCAGTTTTTAATTTGACATGGACAGAAAACAATGAATCAAAAAACACCTCGGTTTTTATCAGTTTGTTATTGATTGTTAAATGGGAAAAACAGGCGCATCGTTTGCCGAAGGATATCATGTACAGGGGTTGAAAAGTCATTTATCATCTCAATATCGAGAAATTACGTGGGCGGTAGACTGGCTCTGCCAACGCATCACTTGATCACTGACCTTTCCCCAACAGACACCCGGTACAAATAATCCCACTACATTTATTTTTTTTTTTTTGTGAGACTGTTAAACTGCTATAACACAGTTCAATCAGTAAAGTGTGTGTCTCTTCCTGGTTTGAGGGTGGTGCGAGTGGAATTTTGAGTGAGCATGTGCAGTTAGGATTCTGAAGGAGGTGAAACGGACAAAGTGTGCGTAATAGATTGCGAAAAGAGACAAAATGTATAAGTGAGAATACTGTAGTTCTGCAACACACACACACGCACACACACACACACACACACACACACACACACACACACACACACACACGCACACGCACGCACACGCACACGCACACGCACACGCACGCGCACGCCCACACCCACACCCACACACACACACACACACATAAAAAAGGCTGACTAGTTCATGTCACTTTGTGTCTACGTGTCAGTCCATGTCTTCAGTGAGGTTGGAATGAGAGGAACCAACCAAAGCCCTTTTAGTATCGGGCAGTCAGGACATGGACATGGAGGTGTGTACCATTACACATACATTGCATTAAGTTCAGTTTCGGTTATGTGGTTGTCTTCAGACTGGTCACACCAGTCTTTGTCATTACTGGCATCACAAAAAAGCAACATTGAGTTGGACTGTCATTTGTGTAGTAACCAAACTCTTATAAAGACAGTAGGTGACAGTAAGTGTTGGAGCCTATCCCAGCTGACTTCGGGTGGAAGGCAGACTACACCCTGAACTACTTGCCAGACACAAACAACCATTCACACCCACATCCACAACGTCACTGAGTGGGAACTAATTCCACGCTGCCCGCACACAAGGCAGGCGAATGTATCACTACACCATCACTGACATCCATTAAAATCAATGGAAGTAAAATGACATTTCTCCAGCCACAGAACCGTTGCAAGGAGCTGGCAGCACACAGGACAGAGCGCCGGCCTTTTGATTTTCAAATTCGGAAAATGTATTCAACCTTGAAATGCATAACAGACCCGCATAAGAAGGTAAAAAAAAATATTTTCAAGCAATTCTGTTTTTTGTATCAGAAGCCATGACATACATTTTTCACTCCAAACAAGAGTAAATTAGTCTATATGTACTTTGTGGGATGTGTTTGTGCCAAGATGGTTAGAAATTGTTGATAACCTAATGAGTCACACAAAGAGCACTGTGGGGGCATGATCACCATGTTTATTTTAAAGAAAAGTTGTCCTGTGACGACCAAGCGAACAAGTCTCTGGAGAGCCCACAAGGCATAAGGGGTGAGAAAAATATTTCCCTCTGTAGTGTACAAAGTGGTGCCATTATTCATGTGGAGTGTTGAAAAATACCTCCTGTGGAGTGTACTCTCAAAGGGACTCGGCTGGAATCAAATCAATTGTCAGCCTTGTATGGAATCGGGAGGCGGCTGAGAGGTTCAGTGATGACGATGGCGGGCAAGTGTTGAATGTTAAACCTGCCGTAACAGCATACCGGTACAAACAAATGCAAATGTGTATATTTACACTTGTCAAGCATGTTTCACTGCTTCATCAAAGTTTTGTTTTTTTGGAAAGTGAGCAATGTGTTTCATGATGCGGCTACGTTGTTGTTACAGGCGGTTGTACACAAGGTAGTCATAAAGTAAAAGATGACATATGATTAACACATCAAGGGTATCATAATATAACCTCTCCTTTCTCATGAGCACTTTGAAACAGTAATTCGTGCCTTCGTCACAGCCCGGCTGGATTACTGTAATGTACTTTACTTTGAAGTCAGCCAATCCTCCATTAAGCATCTCCAGTTGGTCCAGAATGCTGCTGCTCACCTCTTGACTGGTACTCGTAAAAGGAAGCACATAACTCCCACTCTGGCATCCCTTCACTGGCTCCCGAAACATTTTAGAGATCCGATTATATATTTTCAAATCTTCAAATGGCCTCGCTCCACCTTACTTCTCTGAGCGCCTCTGCCTCTACACACCTGCCCAGACATTATTAGAGGTACCAAGAAAAGCTCAGAGGGGATCGAGCCTTTTCCGTTGTTGGTCCTTCTTTCTGGAATGACCTCCCACTGAACGTTCGGCAAGCCCCTTCGCTGCCCATCTTTAAAACTCATCTCAAAATTAATTTTTATTCTTTGGCTTTTGACTCAGCATGACTCAGAATTTATTTTTAGTTTGACTGTTTCTGCGCTAGAGCAAATATCATAGATACAATTATTGTTGTACATATGATATTTGCTCCATGTACTTTGTATACAGCAGTGGTTGTTTTAAAGTGCTCTATAAATACAGCTGAGTTAAGAATTAATAGACAGAAAACCAACTTTAACTTGTTTTTTCTTTGTTTTCATTTCACTACTTTTTAGATTTTTGCCATGATATCGTATCAGTGCCGGTATCAAGGTACTTTCTGCAGGTATAGTATCAAAGACTGAATTTTAGTATGGTGACAACACCGCAAGGCCTACAAAATAGAGTCTATAGATAATGGATCTCAACAAGTTTCTTGGCTCCTAATTCCATCCACCCCTTTGTTTGTTTGTTTTTTTTGCTTTGACTCGCTGGAAAACAACCCGAGTGGGCAGAGTTGAAGAAGGGGCAGAAGTCAAGCCAACACAAAAATTGATCCAAGAACAGCCCCTGCCAAGGTAAACACACAGTGAGCAGCATGGAAGCTGCAGATGCAAATAGAGATAGATTAGAGTTGTTTGACATGTATTCCTTCCCATCTGAATCCCATCCTGGAGAATTAACCATCATAATCTGCTTGGAGCCGCTGTGTCACCAGCTGAGAAAAGAAAACACGTTTTGGAGGGAGAAATAGAAATTGCTCAAAATGATTAACCACAGGAAGACAGACACACAATTACCTTAACGTGATTACAAAGTACACTAAAGTGTTTGAGGGTAAGGCCTTCTCATCTATGTACTGTATATTACATTTTCACCGCCATAGGGTGTGATATATTAACATGAATTCATTTGCTGTGCAGATTTTCTGGGGGTCTTTCAGCTAAGCTGAAATCTGAAAGGCTCATCTTGGTAGAGGACCCAAAAAGCAGGCAGGCAGGAGAAGCAGGATGGACTGAAGAAAAAACAAACAAAACAAAACCCAAACAAAGTCCTGAAAAACCACAAGAAACCAAAGTATCAAACAAACAAAACAAAAAACGATGACAGACACAAAACAACATGACAGGAACACAACGATCTGACAAAGACCGACAGGACCCAGGAAACTAAACAGACGCAAACTAACGAGACAACAAGGAACACCCGAACAAGACACAAAAGCTTGAGGGAGCCGATTGTGTCACGAAGCGAGGTGGTGGTGAACCCCAAAAAGCAGGCAGGAGGGAGGAGCAGGGTGAACTTGACGAGTTGTATTAAAACACAGAGAAACTAAATCCAGAACAAACAAAGTCATGAAAACAGAAAGATTCCAAAGTAACAAACCAAAACCATGGCTGAAGAAAAAATCAGAAACAGCAACAGAAACAAACAGCGACAGCAACAAACATAACAGGAACCAACAAGCAATCAATGACCCGACAATGAGTTGTAAGGCGGGAGTCCTTTTAAAGAGCTAATGACATAACGACCAACAGGTGTGCAGCTGCAGGGAGAGCCCTACAGTGCCACCTGTTGGCCACACACCAAAACATGACAGATTGGTTGACACAAGGGATGACAATAAAAAGGACACGAAACCAAACAAGGATGACAAAAACACATTAGGAAACAAAACCAAAACGTAATCTAAACAACCAGAATCATGACAATGTCAACTTAGCCTGGAAGAAATCTTGCTTCCTTTAGTTTTTACAGTATTCACTCTGAGTGGTCTTTTTGGGGTTTTTTTTCCAGTTTTTCAGAAGGTGAAGCGAAGGCATTGGTTGGCCAGCCTAATCTCTAAATCTGAACCCCACTGAAAACCTCTGAAAAGTGAATCAGATTGCATTAAATTTGTTATTGTTTTAATCGCAAGCAGTATTTAAAGACTGAACAATAACTTGTATTGTTGAAAAAATTGGACTCCATATTTTTGTTGTAGTATTCCATGTACATCTGATGTACGTCTGATCTGTTGGTTTTGGCTGCAATCTGTGCAGAATTTTTTTTTTTCATCCGCATTGGAAAGAAGCCTAATTCAGGTCTGAGGATGGACGATTCCATGTATTTTTTTTTCTCATTTTACTATGATGACACATTGCTGAATGATGCCACTTGGGAGCTAAAATCTGAATTGTGTCACTTGAGCAGTGCAATGTATGCTTTGGTTTGAATTTTCTGGCCAAGAAATGAATCTTTTAAAGTACGTATTACTTGGTCTGTTCACCCAGAGTGCATCTATCAGCCTTGTCTTAAAATGTGTGGTTAAAAAAAAAGGTTCAACCCACATATCCATAAGCGCTTTCAAATGGTTTCTGTTTATAAGTTAAGCTTGAGATCCAGTGAGACAGACAGTTTTGTGTATGCTTTAGTTTGCTTCGTGAAAAAGTAAACTCAATCGATAGTCGACATAAGTCAGTGTATAGACTTCATCTGGATGCTAACTTATTTCCCTGCTTGACTCTTTTACTCCCCGTCATATTTCATGAGGCGTGGCGGCTCCAATTGCCTAGAGACTTTCTGCGTTCTGACAGTATCTGAACGGAGACAACACCAAGGTCATGTCGGCGCTGCAAACATGACCGTGAGTGCATCCACCCACTGAGATTCTGGGAAAAAAAAAGGTCATTGTGTTCAGCCTGGATGGAGAATAGAAGGAAATTAGACAGAATAGCTGAATGTAACCTCTCAGACTCAGGGACCCTGAAAACCTAATCAATACTTGGAATTGACATAATGATCCTAAAAGTGTCAACAGGCATCATATAGTTAAGAGTTGAATGAGAAAGTATACAAAGTGACAGTTTGGTGTATGAACAGTGTTTAAATATGGTGTGCACGAGTTGCGATGAGAAAAAAAAGGAATCGTTGACTATTTGAGCGAGGAAGAACAATACTCATACTAGCAAAGTGCATATGTGAGTGCTAAAGCTATCAAGTTCATTCATTCATTCATTCATTCATTCATTCATTCATTCATTCATCTTCCGAACCGCTTTATCCTCACTAGGGTCGCGGGGGGTGCTGGAGCCTATCCCAGCTTTCATCGGGCAGTAGGCGGGGGACACCCTGAATTGGTTGCCAGCCAATCGCAGGGCACACAGAGACAAACAACCATGCACGCTCACACTCACACCTAGGGACAATTTAGAGTGCTCAATCCGCCTGCCATGCATGTTTTTGGAATGTGGGAGGAAACCGGCGCACCCGGAGAAAACCCACGCAAGCCCGGGGAGAACATGCAAACTCCACACAGGGAGCTATCAAGTTCATTTACAAAATATATATTTTTAAGTTTCTTATGTTCTTTTTCTGCTTACATCTCATTGCTAAATTACACAACAACCCAGAAAGCTTTTATTCTGTTTTTATGAACTGTTACGGGGGAATTAAATTCAAATAAATTGACATCAAAAGTGCAACTGACACCCCGCAGACATGCAAATAACTAATAGCGCGTCCTTTATTGTTCAAGTGGCATTTTGCTTGATTGTCCATGTGTGATGTGCAGATGGACATTTGTCCAAGTGTCCATCTGGGGGGGTGCCAGACAGACAGACTGGTGTCCACCATATCTTGTCACGGTCCCTCATAGGATGCAGCACCCGTGTATTCCAGCCTCACTCTCCATGCTTTCCACATACGGCAACTGAAAGAAACAATCACTGCCATCTGCAGAGGAGATCTCATAATTTTAGTGTGTGTGTGTGTGTGTGTGTGTGTGTGTGTGTGTGTGTGTGTGTGTGTGTGTGTGTGTGTGTGTGTGTGTGTGTGTGTGTGTGTGTGAGTGTGTGTG
>CAAKHF010016586.1:11060-64163 GCA_901007745.1 Hippocampus kuda
AAACACTTCAACGCTGTGGCACCTCGTGTGTGTGTGTGTGTGTGTGTGTGTGTGTGTGTGTGTGTGTGTGGGTGTGTGTGTGTGTGTGTGTGTGAGATGGCATCTTGGACTCCACAGTCTCTGTTCTTTTGCTATACCTTGAATCTCCTGTACAATACTGTGGAGAAGCAAATCCAACAGACCCCTCTTTAGCCTTCCTACCAAAATATTGCTGTTGGTCCCTTGTCCTGTATGTTATTTATTATTAATACAGACCTCGGATTCAATTGGGGCTTGCACTTCATGGTACCCGCTCAGCTTAAAGGGGACATGAAGTCCAACCTTTTCTTTACAATATGTGCCCCCACTAGCCTAAACATGTTATTTGGATTAATATTGCGTCTGCGGGATGAGAAATCCACCTGTTTTTACCCATGTCAGGGGAAGGCCATTTTGACTTATATTGCCACTTGCTGTTGACTGAAAATGAGATCAGTGCCTAAGGGCTTAGCTTGCAAATGTCACACGATCAAACCCAGTAAATAGGTGAGCCATGATGGTCATTATCTAACTCCTTTGTTATATGTCTTTTCTCGACCGGTATTTGTGATTCCTCACAATCTCATAAAACCCGTTGAACCATACCTCATAGGTTACCGGCTAATTTTTTTTTTTAGCCCCTCGCAATGGGAGCCGCCACGCCTCCATCGAGACAAAAGCAGACGAACGCCGAGCACCGCTTAAAAGCTGGAAAAAAAAAATCAAATAAAAATACACCTTTCAACTATTTGATTTAAACATTGCCCTGCTTCATTTGGCGCCGTCGCCTTTTCCAGACGTCTTGGACAACAGACGGCGTGCCAAGGCGAGGTGATGCCAAGTGGAAACAGAAGAGGCACATTTGAATTATGGAACATTTTTGAGGGGGAAAAGAATTCCGGTGCTTTGAAAGAAAATAACAGAAACGGAGGCTTTAAGGGGCAGCTGGGCAGTGAGTGACACAAGAGTGAATACGACAGACAGACTGAGTCATCGGACAAATGCGGCTCATTCAACCGGCCCGCTGCGAAGACAGATTTTGAGGACAATACACACGGACCATCCCCATTTTTACCTTGCTAACGGCCCATAACTGCCAGATTATCTGTGTTGTTAGTCTAGTCCTACTAATGGGATTCTCCTCTCTGTTAAATCATATGGGAATTGTACTCTAATAGTGGAGTACAGTTATGCTAATTGTTACATTTCATCTCCGTGGAGGCCAGGAAACATATACAACAGGGATAGTAATTACACGGCGCTATTAACATAAAAACAAGATCATTTAAATTATGCATTCATCAAGAGATTACCATCTTAATGTAGCAATTGGCTAGACATAATGTAAAGTCCCTTGACACCCCTGCAGAGGGAGCATCGTGTAGCATCTTTTTTAGCTCATTTTCCTTTCCTTTTTTTGTTTGTTTGTTTGTTTTACATAACTCAAATTCAAAATCTATCGATCAAACACTTCAGAATTTTGGGCCTAAACCAAACAAAGTTCATTTAGATTAATTTCATTTTAGCAGTTAACGTAACCTTCAACATAATGTCTTAGCAGCTAGCTGAAGGGCCGCTAACATATTTTGGACATGATGAACCACTGACCCAGTGTTAAAATCTTCCGATTTATAATATAATAATGGAGTGTCAAAACTCCATGTGAGTGCTGAAACGGACACTATTAATGAAAACATTGTAAACACAATGGTGTGTGTCAATTCTCCATGTACGGTAAGCTAAATCCTTCCGGCTAGTCTCACTAATAATATCGAATCACATGAGAGTGAAACAGTTTCTTTTTACCACATCAGTACTAAATCAGACTTGATGTATGCAGAAAAGTGGTGAAGATTGCACGACTGTCTGTGTCCTATGTGTTGTGTTGTGTTATTTTTGTTATTTTTGACTTCAAAATGGCGCCGCGTGAGTGGCTGCCTTTCCAGCAGCTCCTATATTTTGTTGTTGTTCTTCTTCCTTTTATAACTTTGCTGCTGTGAATTGGGAATTTCTCCATTGTGAGACTAATAAAGGTTTTCTTATCTTATCTTATGATCGTGAAGTAAATCGTAAATATTGGGCAAACGTTAAGCTAAATGCTAAAGGGGAACGTTGCTTTGCACGTGCTATCGGGTCGAATAAGGTGTAACAATATTATTATGAATCCCCCTGAGTTTTAGGCAGGACACAGCTGCATCCAAATAGGGTTAAAGTTAGGGCTAGTGCATTTCATTATAATGCCGTCACAGTCAAGTCCCTCCTGCCCGCACGTAGAATTCATAATCATACGGTAACAGAATATCGCACAGCAAGTGTGTCTTAATTATTAATCCACCAGGGTGAACATGTACTTGTTAGCAGCGTAATCAAAAATACACCCGCAGAAAAAAAAGATATTTAAAAAAATATATACACGTTTTAAAAATGTCTATAAAAATTTGTCTAGCTGCGTGCTGTCAATGGCGTGCACAATGAACAGCACAGCCATGTAAACACGCGAGGAGGCAATTCATAGATGTGTTTCCCTGCCTTTAGTTCACCCACACAACTAACAAATGAGCGGACAGTTGCGGGCGTGACGCTGTAAGTGGACCATTCTCGCTGTCAAATCAACCTTGAACACTTCTTCACTTGGCTGCATGCTGGGCAAGGCTCGCCACATTACATCACTGTGTGTAATTATCCTTTGTTGCCGAGTAATGATGGACCCCGGCATCATATTGCGGCATATGACGAATTTGATGCAAAGGTTGCTTATTAGTGGGCGTTTTGCTTGGTGATTGGATTTAATGTGCCGTGAATTTAGATTAGGAAAGAAGATCAGAGATTGAAAACTGAATAGATGGATATTTGAATTTGTTACGTTGTACTTAATACAAAAATGTATTAATTGTCACCAGCTAGCTGCTAGGGACTTAACAAGATAAGATACGTACATATAGAAACATTGTTGTGATACTAACAAGATAGATAGCCATTTAGATACCTTTGTTACATGGGGGAGAGAGCGAGAGAGAAAAGGAGCGCTAACTACCGGTAGCTAATTCGGTGCTATCTAGCACGCAAGACTGACTGATTTAGTGATTATCCTGTACATTGAATTTGTGCAATACAAAAACAAGAAATATTAATGTACTGTATGTTATCAGGGGTGGCCCGGTAGTCCAGTGGTTAGCATGTTGACTTCACAGTGCAGAGGTACCGGGTTCGATTCCAGCTCCGGCCTCCCTGTGTGGAGTTTGCATGTTCTCCCCGGGCTTGCGTGGGTTTTCTCCGGGTGCTCCGGTTTCCTCCCACATTCCAAAAACATGCATGGCAGGCGGATTGAACACTCTAAATTGTCCCTAGGTGTGAGTGTGAGCGTGCATGGTTGTTTGTCTCTGTGTGCCCTGCGATTGGCTGGCAACCAATTCAGGGTGTCCCCTGCCTACTGCCCGATGACAGCTGGGATAGGCTCCAGCACCCCCCGCGACCCTAGTGAGGATAAAGCGGTTCGGAAGATGAATGAATGAATGAATGTATGTTATCATAATATGTAAATGAAATAAAAATGACAAATTTTATCCCATAACGAAACACTGTACAGCCGGTCCGAATAGGAGTCGATAAGTAGGGTAGGTACTGTAGGTCGACAGATGGATTTTTTTCTATTTTAGTGAACAATGAAGGTAGCTGCTACCTAGCTAGTTACAGTTAAACGATCAAATCTAAAATAGATAGGTATCTAACTTCTAAGATAGGTAGATAGATGTACCGGTTGTTACCTCTATTACTGCTATAAAATCTGGAGTAGACCGCTAATTGGCTGCCCACTTGCTAGCCCACTAGCGAAATCGAGCGAGGGAGTTAGACAGACTTGTGATGAAGAATGAAACCTGCAATTGTGAGGGAGTTATCTGCTACCTTTCTAGGTAGCTTCATGGCAGTGAATGATAACATCTAGCGAGCCGGATAGCTTTATTCCCTTGCAGAAACCTCGATATAGATGAGGAGGAACAGAGTGACACGTTGGTAGCTGCGGATGAGTCACACTCGTCTCTCGTCTCTCTCGTTGTGTCTCCGTGTTTTCTTTTCCCGGTGTGCATGAAAAGAAAAAGCCTGCAGAGAGGGAGTTACCATCTCCTAAAAATACACACGTGCTTGTGTGGGCTTGTCGGCTGAGGGAGGGAGGCCGGCGGGGCGGTGGTGGAAGTCAGCAGTCCACCTTCCGTCAACTCGTTGACTTCACGCATCAACACACCGCCGTGCGTAATTGGCGAGCTAAAAAGTGCTCTCTTCCGCTTTCCATGAAGGCCAGTCGGAGCCGCTAAAAAAATCCGGCTCATTAAATTCAGCAGGATGCCGCCTTTATCTGCTCCTCCATCCAACCCTTACCCGGACAAACTCCATTAAACATCAAAAGCCGATGGATGACGCTATCACGTGTGCTTGTGTCGCCCAGCTAGTCATTTGTCTGCAAGTGGCGGGAAACTACAAAGGCGTGACAGACGATCCATCTGTTTTGGAGACGAAGAGTAGGAAAACATACTGGAGGAGGATGCTCATTAAACAAAGAGCGGCTATCCTTCGGAATTCCAAATGGCAGGTGTAAACACAGCCGGGTGTGGAGAATCACGACTCCCAAAAAAGCCTTTGGGAATTGACATATGTGAATGTTTTATCGTTGCGCATAATGAAAACCCGATTCAATGAAAGGTGAGACAGCGGCGGCAGGCGACATGCTGCACGTCGTCCCCTGCGGAGCTGCAGTGGATACTCGAAAGATACAGTCAGGTAGCGGAGCCTGGATCAATCGGCCTCTTGGAAATAATCCATGACATTTTAAAGAGCAGCTCGATGGCTTGCAGTGCTGAAAAGCCAAGAGTGATTTGACCTTTTTGAAGCCAGCTACACCTCGAACTGTTTTTTTGTAACATATACTGTTCTAAAAAATAAAAAAAAAAAACAGCGGGGTTCTTGCTTCCCTGAATCTCTGAAATTCATTCGAAAATGCTCCCGCTGATGCGCTGAGTAGTGAAGTCATGTCGATTCCTCGTGCGAAGCGAATGGCTTGATAGCTACGAATGTCGAAATAATGAAAAGCTCAGCTAGGCGATCTTGGCCGGATCTGAGTTTCTTGCTTAGCTTTCACAAAATGTCTTTTTTTTTCCAGTGAAGAGCTATCGTGAAAGCTAACTGCTGAAATTCAAAATCATGCTTGTGTCCCGACAGTGTTTCGATACCTATTTGCCAGATTTTTGGGAACCTCACTTGCTACTCACCGAAAAACTTGCTTATTCTCTCTCCACCCTATTCCGTTTGAATCATGGCCGATTAATTCTGCACTTTGTATGGTCATTATAGCATCAGGAAAACGGCAAGCGTTTGCATATATTTTGTCTACGTTCCCTTATTAAACAAAGAACGTTTTTGCTTTACAAATTCTGACACCGGGAGTCGGCGGCGAATGTTGCAAACATGGAAGTGGCCACTTTCTGGCTTTTTCTTTGGCATCACATCCCCCCCCCCTTCCCCCAGGTCTTCATTTTCCATAATGTATTCAGCAGTTTGTCTTGAAGCCATCTGTCATCATGACCTGACAGCCCGGCTCAATCCAAAGGCCACGTTGGCAGCCGCTCTTACGCGCCACCGCTCGGGGGTAGTTGGACTCGGACCGAGCCGCGGATTCAAGCGCTAAATGCTACCATCACAATTCAAAAGCGCTTAAATTCTCGGTGGCGGCGAGGGCAGTGGAACGCTATTCTCCAGTATTCTGTGGGCGCCAAACACAAGGCACTTAATAAAAGGAGTCAGGCGTGCCATGGTTGACCTTTTCCGTCATTCCCAGCGAAAGTCGGTGGCGTCGTCGGGAAGTGGATGTTTGTCGCCCGCAGTGCTTCACTTGACAGCTGAGAGTGACTGTGACCTCGTGGTTTCATTATACAGCATTCCACAGAGACATTGTTAATCCTCCAGAGATGACGAAGCTGGACAAAACCATTTAAATCAGGGGTGTCAAACTCATTTTTGTCATGGGCCACATTTTAGTTACCGTTTCCCTTGGAGGGCCGTTATGACTGAAACCATATAAAGAAATCCGTAATAACAGTTACTGCAATGAAGGTTTTGGTGACAAGAAAATGCTTACAATGTCTCTCTTATTTATTACGTATAAGAATTTTAAATTTTGGCTGAGATTTTAGCACGCATCATGGAAGTTGACATGTTTGATTTGCTTTCGCAGGCCACATAAAATGATGTAGTGGGCCATATCTGGCCCCCGGGCCTTCAGTTTAACACCAGTGATTTAAAATGTCAAATCCATCATTTTATCGTCAATATGCATCAATAAACCTTTCTGTAGGGCCTTTTTTTTTTAAATATAGCTGGAGCATAAGCTAATAATACGCTTAGCTCTGGTCGCCGAAGGAACATTTTGCCATTCGCTGTTAATTGAGGGAAGTCCATCCAATCATTCGACGCCCCTTCATAAACGATCGGCAAAAGGGGGTTGGTGTGTGGAAGATTTTTTTTCTGATTAAAATCATTTTCCGGCAAAAGAAAGAGAGGGGGCTGCTGCCCCATAGGGCCCCCAATTTTCACACCACTGCCAATTGACTACACTTGGAAACGTGGCTGACCAGGTGCAGAAATCACACCTTGCAGTAGCTGCTTTTTTTTTTTTTTTTTAGACCTTCTGGACTCCTCCAATCAAAGAATGAACAGAATTGCAACAGTTCCTACCTTTCTTTTGTTACAGTCTGCTTAGATTTATGCCAAGAGGGGCAGTGACCCACCAGACCCAATAGATTGGCTTGTTATGTGTGGGAGTTGGTACATAAAGGAAGCGAATGAAACAGTATCACCTGGTGCCTCGTGATTTTTTTTTTTCCCCCCCATGAAATCAGTCAGAGACAGACAGATATCTTAAAGGAATATTTGGCCTTGGCCTGCTTATCTTTGTAATGGCCGATTTTGAGATTGAGAGATTTTCAGAGAACTGCTGTACTGAATCACCTCCTAGGCTGGAAGATAACATTTTTGAAGCAGTGCGAGGACTTGAATATGGCGATACTCTTTGAGTAGCAAGAACGTCGTAGTTTAACAATTTAGCAGAGCATGCAAAAGGTTGGAAGTCTTTGTACTAAGTGGCTCCCCGAGGGCCTTTCAGGGCAATTCCCTCAAATAAAAGCCAATTGTGTTCTATGAGTGTGTCTCATCTCGACCACTAAATCCAGGTAGAGTTTATCGAGCTTTAATGGATTAAAAGGCTCCTTGGCGGCGGCCGTCTCCGATAATCCCTTTTGGTTTAGCACATCACATAAATCCATTTCCCATGAAATCGAGCAGGTGTCAGCTCATGGCTGACACCTGTGGTTCTGTAAATTCAGTGTCCACAACCTTCTGTGCTCGAGTCGCCGTCCAGCCGGGTAGGATAATCTGCCGTAATCTTGGGCTCTGCGAGTACCCTGCACCGAGTGCGACCCAAAGGCGGATGGGCTTCCGAGCATGGTTTCCCAAACTCTTTTAAAGCGACATATTATGTAAAATTGACTTTTTTTACATGCTGGTCTGCAAATACGGGGGTGCCTTGAGAGACACACTCAATTTTTGAGTTTTTGGATGATGGCACTTTTCAATACGCAACAGTGAACAATTCTGCAAAAAAGGAGATTTATATATAAACCAAAGAGAATCACACCATGCGTATTTAAAACAAGCAAGAGCCAAAGGATACGCTCCGCTATCTTAACACCAATGCTAATTAGCATCTACATTGCTGTGCTTTAACCCTTGAGGAAACGGCTTGAACAGCAACGGTTCAGTACTCGCGGTTCAGTACTCGCGGTCATATATTCTTTATCCTCTATGCAGAGTGACTAGTATTAGTGCCATACTGGTGCACCGAGAGAGCAGTTGATACGTTATTACGAATCACATTTCAGTCCTATGTAGGACACGACGTGCTGCTGTATGATTGGCTGTCGCCTCCAAGCAAATACTGGCTAGAACTGCAGTGGAATTGTCAGTCTCTGTTGTACTGCCCCCAGGTAGCCAAGGTTGGTATGCCAATTCAATTGAATTTCAGTATGGAGCAGTTTTGAGGCATTTTATTTTATTTCAGTGGGAAAAAAAGTTTTGGGGTCAGGGAATGAATGAAACTCGAGACACCACTGTGTGTTTCCTTGAAAATCTACTCCTTACTAGTATTAAACCCTCCCTCATGCATTCTTGATCAACTTTCCAGATGTTCCAAATGCAATGCAAGCTGTAACGTAACGCTAATTCAATAATGTCCCTCAGTACTGCCGGGAAATGAATACAGGGCGGGTCCACGAGGAGGTTTCAGTTGATTCTTATCGCTTCTGAGTCGGAGAGTGCTAATGCTTTTCCTGACATTAAACAAACGAAATGGTTTGTCTCAACATGCCCCCCAACCAACACTGCATCACGAGCACCCTGGCGCACGTCCTAAAACCCCCTTGCCAAGGGCCGATGCCCCGCTGATCAACTGCTGTCCCATCTTTGGCCTCATTGATGCCTTCATCTTCATCGCGGCTCACTTTTGGAGCTCCAGTGAACTGACGCCTTGGCCCATGCCCCAACCCGTGCGGCGTCCGCAGCGCTGACCCCCTGCAGCGTCTGCTTCCTGTGCATTGTATTTGTAAATGCCAACGTTGAAATAGAGGCGGGCGGGAGCGGGCTTCGATCATCCTGTCCTCTTACGATTTGCCGAAGAAGCACACAAAGGGCAAGCTGAGGCAAGAGGAATATGGACATGTCGTTCGAGATGTGTCAGTTACGGGCACATTGCCCCGAAAGCGTGCCCCGGCTTGGGGGAGAATTTGTGCGGAATAAAAGAGGCTCATGTGCTCAATGGCTAGCTGGCAGGATGATTCAGCCGCTGTGATTAGACAGTACGGTCAAGCCCTCGTTTCCCCTCCACCCCCCCCCCCCAACCCCCTTTCATCCATTTTGCAATCTCTTGACTCCCTCTTCGCTGCACTCCCCCACACTTGGAGCAATCAGCCAGGTGCTAAATGCTTGGGTGAGGCACGGCTCATGGGTAGAAGGAGGAGGGATATAAGGGGGATTGTCGGTTGCGCCTGAAAATAAGCATCTGTGCTTACTTGGCAGAAGACGAAGCGGGGGCAGGAAATAACTGTCATTCTCCTTCGAGGATGAAACTGTGCGCCAAGGGGGCCGCGAGGGTTCCGTACGCGGGCAGGTTAATCATTAACTCGGTGATCTGAAGAGAATGTTGGTGTGGGGTCGACGAAGCGGGGGGGATTGTGAGTGACATCAGTGAATGTTTTTGTTTTAAGTCGCTTAAGGGAAGCTTCATATGAGAAGTACCAATTTAATTAGCGGAGAAAAGGTTTTGGCAACAAATGCCAGCATTGTCAAAATACTACCTGTTACACACTAGCTTGTAAAAAAAATTAAATAAAATAATCGGCATGCCAAGTCAGTCGTTTGTGATGTGATCCTATCATGGGTTTAGAATTTCCAGCCATTTCTATTGAACTGTGCTGCCCTGGGGTCGATCCCAGATGACTTCTGGTCACCCAATTTCGAAACGTAAGTATTGAATAAGTTCTTTCAACAATTGTCAGTTGCTCATTTTTTTTCGGAAAAATCACTCGAAACACACCACACGAAACACATCGCTCAGGATAATCCATCCGAGAATCAGGCCATTGCTGACTTTGATCTCCAGCGAGCGAAAATGGGCACATATTTTGCCCGGTATGTTGTATTCTACGTCATCGGCTGTCCCTTCGTCACAATCGCAGAGTTCACGTTTCAGCCCAACTCAGTGTTGACAAAACATGAGAATTTCCGATCGGAAATACTGAACAAGTTGAACATTTGCGATTGTCCACTCCGATTGTTGTGCGATCAGATTGTTGAGGAAAAAAATCACTCCGCATCACAGGAAAAGCGCTCAGGATACTCTTCTCGGGAAATTTTATAATCAGCTGATCGGAAGCAATTAATCAGGCTCCAAATCGCTCCCAATATGTGTACCCGCCTCATTTCCAGTGTTTTCAACTGCGTTTGCTCTGGATTTCCAATCTTTCCAGGAAATCGTCCATTTTCACTGAAATGCAGTCGTGTGTAGGCGTTCCTTCACGGAGAGGTCTGATTAATGGCCCGCGTATTCCGGGGGCGGCAGGAGTTGACACCATGCGAAACTTTTGGGAAATACGCTGATGTGGCAGCGCCTTGCTTCCTCATCATGAATCCTAATGAATAATCAATGGGCGGTGAGGCTAGGAAAACTGGGCAGGGGTCAATCCGAGGTGCGGGGGGGAGGGGTGTATGTCACTCCTCCACTTTCTTTTGTTGAGGGTTAATCAAACTAATCGCCGCATTGACTCGGCGCTTCGCAGCCCTTTGAAGGCTTCTGTATGAATGACACTTAATCCACTCCCCTCCTCTTTGTGGTGTGCAAAAGGAGAGAGGGAGGGCGGTGGGGGGGGGGGGGTGCCGCAGCAGAAGCGCCTGATTTTCCTAGCTTATTTAGCACGCGAGGACTCCCTTGAAAGACGACCCTAATATAATAAGTGAACGACGCTGATACCCGTTCGTGCAAAAGAACATTCCGATTGACACACAAGAAATATGTCGCTACGTTTGGTTTTGTCCATGAAAAGGCAAAGATAAGGATTAGATCCGACCTGGGACCAAGTGAAGAGTTGGGGCACAACCTGGACTTGTCGCCACAGCCAGTCATAAGGCATATAATCATACACACATATGTGGAAGTTCGAATCTTTGATGAACCTTACATGCAGCTATCTGGAGTCAACATGGAAAATTTATGTAGGTATGAGTTTAGGAATGCTGGAGCAAAGTTTCAAACCCCAAACAAAGACTTTTTGCGTGTCACCTACAGGATTGAAATGATGGAACATTATTGCCCATGATTGTTCGACCATATTCAGTATGCAAAAAATGTTTTACAACAATACTTAACTAGATTTCTAATTTCAAATCTACTTCAGGCAGTGAAGAGGTCAAGGCAGTGTCTCAAAATGTTGACAATATCCTTTCTACTCGCCTACTTCGTCTCTTTGTGGCAACCAGCTTCTTCCTTGACAATCACACCATGTTTTTGTAGTTCAATGAAAAAGAATACGGTACATTACAGAGTATGCGGTGCCTCAAATCCCAGTATAGGCCCACGGTTTTACTTTGCAGCACCTCTGTAGATGTGTAAGAATTATTTTGAGTTTTTCTTGCAGTACTCTATTCCAGTCGGGTACGACCACATCACGTGGTATGCTGAGGGCCTTTGTTATTCGAAAGACCACCTGATTATTATTTTTTGGTGGCTTGGTAAAGCAAATCATGCTGATCTATTTCTTGTTGCTTGCTAAAATGTGGACCACAACTGAATGTCTTCATTTTTTTATAACATTGAGACATTGCGAGCATTTATGGTGCTACATTCTTTTTTTTTTAATAAAAAAAAAAATTAAAATTAATTAAAAAATTTCTAAGTGAAGAATAATTTCGTTTCAAAAGTACTATACCCGTTTAAAAAAAAAGTCCCAATGCATTTATAGTGCCATTTACTGTATTTTCCACGCTAAAAAGGCGCACCTTCAAAGAATGGCCTATTTTTTAATTTCTTTCATACATTGGACGCACCGCTTTTATAAGACGCAATCTACAAGACATCCACTAGATGGAGCTGCGCTCAAGGAAATGCCAGCAGAACGTAAGCATGTAAGCATGTCTCTATCAAGGAGCCATTTTGGGGTCGAAATATTTCCATAATGACCATACACAAGGCGCATCGGTTATTTAAAGCGCGTTGTGAGCTTTTAAGAAAATGGAAGGCTTTTAGGTGCGCCTTTTAGTGCGGAAAATATGGTACACAAAAATCAGTTTGGCACTCCTGCTCAAGTCTCACAACATTTGCTAAAGTCTTCCAAGTTCAGGTGAATTTTTATGCTGCATTTTCCTCAGTTGAGGTCCTGGAGTGTAGATGCTGCTCTAATCAAGTTCCACGTCAGCGATTGCATGCATCCCTCCGCCACGAATGTTTTTTTTTTTTTTTTTAAACTAACATTCATCTCCTCAGGCGTTGTCCAGCAGTGAGAGTTAATATGCTCCTCTGCCACCCAGCGCCGACACTTTGCTATCTCCCATAAAGAAGGAGCAGCTCAACTGGCGCAAATCAGCGTCCTGCCGAAAGCCTCTGATCATCATTTCGCCGCTTGAAATGCTCCGCGCGCGCCAAGTCAGCTGCCCACGGCCGTGGCTTATCGCCACCTTGCGTCAGGCGCGAGCGTACGTGTCTTGTCTGCTGCAGCGTGACTGAAAACATGAAAACACACCCGATACAAAGAGCTCAACATGGGGGTGTTTTTTTTTTTTTTCCTTCCTCCTTCTCTTTATGGGCATGAGTCACTTTGCCAGCTTTCATCAGCTATTATGCAGTCCCGGCTCACTATTTGACACATGATGGAATAATTGTCAGCTCTCTGCAAGTCACAATACCAACTTATCATGAGCGTGATGATTCCTGACATGTTTTTTTTCCCCCCACTTTGTTGTTGTTCTTTTTGAAATGTGTGAGTTTGAAGAAGTGAGCGCTCACTTAAGCACTTACAGATTATTACTCTCCTGACGATCAAAGTCCACGAAGGCACGATTGATGGCTGTAAAGTTGATCCTGAGCGATTATCCAGAGGCGGTTTGTCATCAGTACATTTTACTTTCCTATCTGTTTAAAAAAAAAAAAATCGTCCAACCATCGGAAATGTTAAACATGCTCAATAATCATGATCGGAAATCCTCGTGTGTGGTTTGGTCAAGACGAGAGTTCACCTTGGCTATGCGGCTCATGTCGTGGCGCATACCAGTAGACATACAAATAATTATTCATATACAGTCAAACCTCGGTTTTCGAACGTCTCTGTTCTCGACCGAATCGGTTTTCGACCTAAAATTTCGAGTTTTTTATGCCTCGGATGACGACTGAATTTCGGATAATACGTCACTTGACTCCTCTCGCCTTCCTTACATAAGGAAGTGACGCTTCCTCGTGTAGCCTTCCATTGTGAACAGACGTGTTCAATAAAGATTTTTTATTTTTATTTTTTAAAGAGCGTGGTTTCGGTTTTCAAACAGCCTTCTGGAATGGATTATGGTCGAAAACTGAGGTACGACTGTATGAGTCTTTTTCCTCCTGATGATCAGTCTGTCAAAGACGATTCTGAATGATTATGCAGTGCTATTGTTTTTTTTTTTCCCTTTCCAATCTGGTTATAAAACCATTGCCGTTGACGTCCGTCAATGTTAACCCCGTTATGTAATAATATTTTGAATTGCAATTAGTATGTGTTTTGTCAACCCAGAGTCTGACCGAAACGGGCCTCCGATTCTCGGAAGCCCATCCTGATCGATTTTCGCTGTGGTTTGGGTGGTATGATTTTCATATCCTGTAACCCGATAACATGGTCAGCTGTCCACTCTCGTAACCGCCGTCTCTGAAAGGGTTAAGAATGTCTTACGACGCTGCACGCCGAGCTTCCTCGAGAAACGCGTGGTTACCGTTTTCCCTCAATGAAGCAATCCCAAAGTACCCGGCGGTGTTGCTAATAACAATCAATGCGGGCTCCTGTTATTGACGTAACAAATAACAGCTCAGCTCGTTCCGCCAAGCAGCTCAACACCCTTCTGGTAAAACACGACAAAATAACGCTGCGTTTTTAACATCCGGCCGTGTAAAGTGTGAAAAACCACCCTCGAGCCCCGCGGGTTTGTCGAATATTCCTATCTCTGATGTCATCGCTGAATTAGTTGTGCTTGACCCGCCCGCACCTTGGTAGAAAAAGCTATTTCATGGTCTAATTGTTGCTTGGTGGAGATGATGATTAAGTCGACGTTGTGTCTGTTCCCATTGAAAGGCCAGCCAAAGCGTTGCTTCCGAGCAAGGATGTTGGTGTCAAAACACGAAAATGTTTTGGCCGCAAACCCCACAACCCCCCACTCTCCGCCACCACGCACGGCCTTTTAGTGGAACGTGTAAACACTGGCGCACGGGGGGGTCGTGAGTCAACCGTTGCCTTCCAAACTTTTTTTTTTTTTTGGTAGGAAGCAGGGTTGGGCGGTGGGGGTTGGGGGGGTCTTTCTGGGTGGTGCTCTTTCTTGCAAATCCTCATTGCACACACGCAGACAGTGAGTGTTGTTGCGTTTGCCTGTGGTCTGTTACTGATCAGCTTTCCTGTTGCTGCAGAGCGACTGTGAGCCGTGAGATAAGGACATTGAGAGCACATGCTCGCGGGGCCGCGGAGGGGGAAGGAGGTGAAGAGCGAGGGGAGGGAGGGCAGACAAACCGAGTCAGAGAGATATTCATTTGAAGGGCGTGAAGTTGATTAATTAGGAGAAAAAAAAATACTAGGCAAGGGAGGGGCTGCGTTCTGGTCGCGGTTGCCTTCGCTCCTTTTAACCGTCAGACCTGAAACGACCCCGACGCATGCACGGATTAAGGAGACCTGCATAAATCTCAAGAACAAAGTGAGGAGGGGAGGGGAAGGATTTGAAGCATCTGAGGCCTGAGGATCCGAGCGCAGGGATATGCATGTTGATGCACTTTGACTCGGATGGCATGCGGCCGAGCGGGACCAAAGGGAGGAACGGGGGGGGCCTTGTTATTTGATCCGCCGGTGTTGAAGTCAAAGGCCAGGTAGTTCGAGAGGGTCGGTATAGGACAGGACGGACATTTTCAAGCGGAGCCTGGGGCGGCGATGACTCAGAAGAAGCTGACGCGACAGTTGACGTTATGGGACGCTCCGGAGGGGCCTCCTCCTCCGGCCAGCTCGCTCACCTCGCCCGTCGTGTCACCGGGCGAGCATTCCCGGGGACCCGTCGGTTCCGCCTTGTTCCGCCGCCTGAAATTGAACCGCAGCATTCAGGAGCGCAGACGTTCGTCTCAGTGCCACTGCAGGTACAATGCTGCATCTGGAGAATGGCTTGACTGGATGAATGAGTCACTGTTTTTCGACCCTTAACACAAACGCATGCATTTAGCCCTTTCATGCACCTTGTAACCTGATGACATGGATAAAAAAAATTCTACTGTGCTTCTTGCAACTCTAAATTTCAGTGGCTTTTAGTCTACTCACCAAATGTTGGGGATATCGGACTTAGGATGAATTTTCAGCATGAACATACTTTACATTAAAACTTTATTTGACCTTCTCCAAACTTCTGAAATGCAAATATCCAAATAATGAGTCTTGGTGTTCCATAATAAGGAGGTGAATCGCAAAATTAATGAAAGCTTTTATTTATTTTTTAAAAATTCACACTTCAGGGCCTTTCTGTGACTCTTCCAGTCTCTCTGAATGTGTTTTGTAAGGATTCCACTTTTTTCGGACCAGGGACGAAAACAAGAACTGACAAATGAGCATCGATACTGATTTCGATTCGCCCCTCCTTCACTAACATGATTATGATTTAATATGTGTATTTAAAAAAAATTTATAAGTCCTCTTCACATGCTGTGTTCCTTCCCTCAACGGCGCAAACACTCAGCTGAAATGAAAGTGTTTTTCTTTTTCCACATTGCAGCCTTTTTCCGATTTGAAAATTGCTTTCTACTGCTTTGCGATGTTGATTTGACTTTGACCTACTTGATCACATCATTACACCTCGCAATTGTGATGGAACTGGATTCGATATTCATGGTTTTTAAAAAAAAAAAACGAAACAAACTTTTCTTGAATGAACATATAGCATACGTTTCACTTTGTTTGTACTTTTTTTTTTTTTTTAAGCAACAACTTGATAGGACTGACATTTTAACATCCAAGTGCGTGTTCTTGAATCGTAGCCCTTAACACAAGGCATTTCAGTTATGTGGCGCCTCTGTCACTATGCAAAAGAAAGCGGCACGCACATTACAGGCCACAATTGAATGTGACGAACTGTCGCTCCGCACGACCGCCGCTTCAAACAAAAACAACATTTTGTGATCCCATCGTTTGCGGCACCCGATACTAACGTCAACTCCCCCAAACGCTTCACCAGTACAGCACAGAAAGACAGAAAGAACTCATTCACCTTCGTTTACAAGGTGTCCCTGAATGCAACCCACGCAGCCGCCAAGGCAATTGAATAGCGGCCTCATCGAACTGCAAGCCACTTTTGATGAGACAGCCAAACAAGTGAAAAGTAACAATGTCGAAAAGAAACAAAATGCACAAAAACTGGCACACAGCTGCATGGGATTACCCGCAGCGCAGTTCTGCATCTGCACAAAATAAATGAAATTTAACCTGAACGCCGAATACCCCGAACTTTCTGTGATGTCATTCGTCAACTTGTTTAGTTTTCATTTGAAGGACAAACAGCGATGTTAATGATTTACCAAGCCATTTGGTGCTAAGTTTTGACCTCAAGTCATTCTGTCCTTAATTTTTTTTTCCTTTTGTTTTTGTGGGTAGACTTTTTCCGTTGCATAGGTTTGAAGATTTTTACACTGCAGTTTGCAAAGGTTTCACCCTTTGACCAATTTTCCTACATTGGGGTCCTGTGTTTGGGAGAGGCACAGTGTAGTTATCGAAACGGACTTTATGGATGGCTTCCATCGCCATTTTGTCCCGAAGTTCAACAGATTTTTTATTTTTTATTTTTTTAATAAAAAATGGGCATATTTCAGTCATGTCCTCTTTGGCTGTTGGTGTGAGAAGTTTGTGAAATCACCCTCATTAACCTCATGGATTCTGTATTCAAGATAAAATCATGCCAGTCACCGCTGTAAGGAATCATATTTTGGTACACACACACACACACACGCACACACACACACACACACACACACACACACACACACACACACACACACACACACATACATACATACATACATATATTATTATTATTTTTATTATTAGGGCGGCCCGGTGCGTCGAGCTCACAGTGCAGAGTTCGTGGGTTCGATCCCGGCTCTGGCCTTCCTATGTGGAGTTTGCATGTTCTCCCCGGGCCTGTGTAGGTTTTCTCCGGGTGCTCCGGTTTCCTCCCACATTCCAAAAACACGCATGGCAGGCTGATTGAACACTCGAAATTGTCCCGAGGTGTGAGTGTGAGCGCGGATGGCTGTTCGTCTCTGTTGTGCCCTGCGATTGGCTGGCAACCAGTTCAGGGTGTCCCCCGCCGACTGCCCGAAGATGGCTGGGATAGGCTCCGGCATCCCCCGCGACCATTGTGAGGATAAGCGGATCGGAAAATGGATGGATATATATATATATATATATATATATATATATATATATATATATATATATATATATATATATATATATATATATATATATATATATATATATATATATATATATTGTGAAGGTGCGATCAGTGTCTAAGGAGCATAAAAGCGTCATCTTTGGAACAGTATGTCTTTGGCGCGAAGCTGGATTGATGCATCTAATTTTGCCGGCGAATATAATGTGTCAGTAAAGCGTCATTTCCAGCAGCCTCGTGGCGGCGTGCCATCCAACAGCTGCGAGCTGCGCCTGTTATATCTTTTTCTACCCCCCCCCCTCACACGCGCAGACGAAATGCGATGCTTTCTCGTGTCGCAACTTGGTGTCACTATCAAACGGGTTCACATCTTCACGTTTTCCATCCTCCTCCCCCCCCCTCAGCTTCGATTCGGAGAATGGCCCGTCGCCGGGACGCAGTCCCATGGATTCGCAGGCGAGTCCGGGCTTGGTGCTGCACCCTTCCTTCCCCCAGAGCCAGCGCAGGGAGTCCTTCCTGTACCGCTCCGACTCCGACTACGACACGTCCCCCAAAACCATGTCACGCAACTCCTCCATCAACAGTGAGGGGTAGGCAACGCAGACATCAACCCGGATCCGTCACATTTGTCGCCATGCTCCCAACTTTGTACCACTTAACCTCCAAAGAGAAATATGAATTGACGACGTTTCTAACAGTGGCCACGAATCCAGCAGGCGCTACGCGCTGATGAATAGTCCAATAACTGTAACTAATTCGATGCAGCCCGGCTAAAATGAATCTTTTGACGTCTAGACCCGTCAATGGCGATGATTGAGTGTGAACGGCACGAGGCTGTGAGCAGCAAAGACATCAGAGCAATTTGATTGGATGCTTAAGAAGTGCTCTGATCTTCATGGAAAGTCACAGACATTTTTTTTAAACACTGTTCATCCACAGGCACGCTGAAGACATGATTGTCACCCCTTTCGCTCAGGTATGCTGCCAATTGTTCGAAAGCATGCCAGTTATTGTCAATAAGTTGTCTCATTACTGTTGTCCCACCTCTCCTCCCTTCCTCAGGTGTTGGCCAGTCTACGCTCTGTAAGAAGCAACTTTACCATCCTCGCCAATGTCACCACACCCACGAACAAGTCAGTATCATGTCGCCTCGCCCCGATCCCCGACCCCCAATAATTACGCTCATCCTGGCCGCGTGTGTTTTCGTTTGCAGCCTCATTGGGCACCGCGTTTGCCTATCATCTCTTAATTTCCATTTAAACACGCACATTACGACTTTGGCTCGAGATACTGTATTGGCCCGAATATAAGACGGTGGTTTTTTTGCATTGAAATAAGACTGAAAAAGTGGGGGTCGTCTTATATTCGGGGTCTAGACATTATATTCATTCATGACGCTAGATGGCGCCAGATATCATTGAAGCGAATGCTGAACTTGATTCCCCAGGCCAAAGCGAACCCCTGCCATGAAGAATAAAAAATAAAAATAGCGGTAGCATGAAGAAGAAAAATAAAAAATAGCGGTAAGTAGGAAAAGAGAAGAAAATAACAAGAGATAACAGAAAATGGAGAAACGTAGTGACAATCTGGAGAAAAGTGGGTCGCAGATGGGCCAGGTTAACCGGCAGCTGTGGAGAAGTTATGATGTAATTTACATTTCAAAAACCAAAAGCCATTATTTGCGAATGGGATTGCATTTTAGATTTGAAAGGCAAAATAACATGCTTTTTCTCTCAAATATATTGTTGTAATCATTTGTTTCAGATGTACTGTAATTATTTTGTGTATAAAAATTAACTTGGTGTTCAAAAAGTCTTTTTTCAAACTTCAGTCTTGGAAAAAAAAGAGGTCGTCTTATAATAAGATAAGATATCCTTTATTTGTCCCACAGTGGGGAAATTTACAGTCTACAGCAGCAAGATTGTGGGTCGAAAGAAGAAAAACAAAGTGTTTGCATTCACAAAATAATCAGGGCCGTCTTATATTCGGGCCAATACGGTAATCGGGCCTTTGTAAAAGCTTTGAGGTAAAAGCAGGCAAATGCTCAAATATTGGTACGTTTACACACTATTAGCTGGCTATCCCTCCGTATCACATTACCGACGCAGAGTCCGTGGCTTGGTCGAACTCATTCGTGGACTCACCGAGCCTAATTTTACAGAGACATCAATCAAGTCATTGCTGATTTTGATCGAAAGTGGCGAATCAGTCTCCAAATCGAATCGGTTATCAGCATGGTGTATCCGGCTTTATTCGATGCCTCTCCGCCTCAGTGGTTGGCACACTTTTCTATCCTTGGCGTCTCGTGTAACGACATGGTCAATAACTCTAAAAAGGATGCTCTTTTTTTGTGATGCGGTACAGACGCAAGCCGATTGGTTTTTGGCAGTCCTTCAGCCCCCACATCAATATGATATATAGAGCAATGCAGCAGAATGATCAGCATTCTATAATTATGCAGCGGTGTCCTTAAAATGCCTGCCGCCTCGCTGCTTAACGATGAAGGCTATTTGCAGCAAACAGCACGGTACACACTTGAGTTTTTTTTGAATATTTCAAGCACAACACACATTTTTAGATGTATTTTGGGGCTGAGGGGGAGAGCACATTAAATCTGAAATCACTATTCAGCAATTGAATGCATGGTTACCACCGTTTTGTGGCTACACGAAGTAGGAATGAATTCCATACGTGGAAATATTGAGCAGCCAGCCCCAGTGTCCAAAGCGTTGGTTGTGCACACGGTGAAAAGTGTGTCATAGATCGACAGGGGGCAGCAGCGTGCGATTCTGCTTCTGATGTCATTTTATTTTTGTCCACAGGAGGTCGCCCGTCACAAGTCAACCCACCGTTCCTCAAGCAACCCTCTCTGGTAAGAATGTTTTTCATCCAAAGTCATGTAAAAATATTAATTAAGGAATAATAATAATAATAATAATAATAATAATAATATAAAAGGAAATGTGTATGTAGGTAACATTATTTATATTAACAAAAATGCAAATACAAAAAAATTTGTGAAAGTACACAGGATACTGTGTACTGGGATGTGCGTGTGTGTGTGTGTGTGTGTATGTATATATATAGATATATATATATATATATATAGATATATATATATATATATATATATATATATATATATATATATATATATATATATATATATATGTGTGTGTGTGTGTGTGTGTGTGTGTGTGTGTGTGTGTGTGTGTGTGTGTGTGTGTGTGTGTGTGTGTTTGGTTAAATTGTGTGTGTCCCTTTCCCAGAGGAGACATACCAGCAGATGGCTCGGGAGACACTTGAAGAGTTGGATTGGTGTCTGGACCAGCTGGAGACTATTCAGACCCACCGATCGGTCAGCGAGATGGCCTCCAACAAGGTGCCTGTCTGCCACCCCTGTACACAAACCAAACATTGCACAAACTTCCAGTACTGACCAACAACTCGTTCGACATACAGTTCGTTAGTTACGTGTTCTAAAATGAATTTAGCAATATAATCCAAGTATCATAATATTAAAGTCATGTAACTTGAATAATTTAAATTACTTTTGGATTACTCCATACTAAATGTTTCAAAAAAATTCAAAACAAAAAAAAAAAAAGACACATGTTTGTCTGGTCTTTTATGTCTTATGTCTGTTTAATGTGCACACTTTTGGAATGCTGGTAGAAGCTTGAGCACCCGCAACTCAAATCCAAAAGACAAGAACTGTGAGGCAGACGAGCTAACCACTTGTGCATCATATTGCAAGGATGGATGGCTGGATAGCTCTATGGATAAATAAGCAGATGGATGGATTGAAGGCCATGTAAAACAATGGCTGTCTACAAACTGTCCCTGAAAGCAACACCGCAGATGGATGCCTGTCACCATACATCAGTAGCTTGGAATCACAGCTCGTATGTGTGGCATCGCGCATAATCACGCTTTACTGCGTCCTCATGACAGTATGCGTACGCAGCGTCTTGAGCGTGCGTGCACAGGCCAGCGAGAGTGGACTTAGTGACAGCCTGTGGGTGGTGAGGACATGCTTTATGTGCGGTGGGAGGGGTGTAGTGGTCCTGATGCTGATGTCTCCTCTGTAACCTTGGTTGCTATCGAACGGCAGCAGGCTCTGCCTCTGCCTTTTCGCCATTGGCTCTCCATTCTGACCGCAAGCCATGTGGTCCGGGTGGCATCCAATGACATCGCAGGCAACGCACTCTTGTAGTAGTGTTGCATCTTAAAGCAACAGGCACCGTTTTTTTTTCTTTTTCTGTTGAACATCATCTCTCCTCTTGCTCATCTTTTTTTTTTTCATGCTCAGCTCTGTAGATGAACAATGAGGATTTGGTTGGGTGTTGTTTTGTGTCAAAACCTCTCAAGGGGGTGAAACGGAGGCTTTGTGTTGCAAGCGACCTACAGAGATCCAACATGGAGACACTTGATTACTATCTTCCCACTCAGTCTCTCACTCTCACACACACACACACACACGCGCGCGCGCACACAAACACACTGGCATATTCTTGACAGACGTACACGCCGTCTCGCCGCGCAGGCGCACTGAGGCCTCCAGCAGAAGGCAGCAGGCGCAGGCACGCACGTGCATGCGCGTGCAGCCACACCACCTGATTAGCTTGCGAGAGCCAGTCTACAGCATCCCGGGGAAATAAGAGGTGCCAGAGGAGACGGCGTCGGAAGAGGAGGAGGAGGAGAAGTGGCTGCTGAAGGCGGGCGGGTATCGCTCGCCGGCATCCTGTGAGCTCGGAGTGACACGGAGCGGGTCCTTGAGCTCGGCTGGGGGACAGACGGGGGTTGATCCACTCATACGAGGACCGGTCTGGCCCTCTCGGAGCCGTGCCGTGGGGGAGGGGCGGTCGACGCAGAAGAGACGGAGTCTGTTTTTCCAAACCGCGGCTCGAAAGAACCGTCCCAGGATTTCTTTTGCCCATCTCTTGTTTATTCTCTCATCTTGCCATCTTGCCCATGTTCTCGCCGCTCCCCTTGCCTCCATCGTTGGACACCCGGGTCGTCCTGCGGCGCCTGCCCATCTCGTCTACTTCCGTCGTCTGACCGTCTTCTTTTTATGTCAGTCGAGCTCCCCTCATCCCGCCCGTCTCTCTATCCTCAGCTTCGTCTCGGTGCCCTTCAGACGGACCCTCTCTGTGTTTACCTCCATCTTCCCTCTCTCCGTTCCCATCTCCCTTGATCCTGCGGTGGCTCGACATTTGGGTCAGCCCGATCACCAAATGGGATGAGATGTAGTCTCCGCAGATTCCAGATCCAGGAGGGGCTCCTGGGCCCCCGCGTCTTTCGCTCGCAAGTGAAGCTGGAGCCGTCTCTTGGTGGGCCACTTTGGGGTGCTGCATGTAGGCCAGGATAGTCGGCACCCTTCCCTTGCCCCCCCCCCCTGCCCCCGTTCCTTTACCCCCTCTCGGGTAGCCTTCACTCTGGAGTGCCCTGGCCTCTCCCCACGCACTCTGACGACACCCTCATGCCAATGGGGCACTTGCAGTGCTCCCACCCCGCTCCACTTCCGCACCTCCTGCCTGTGCCACCGGCCCAAGCCCCCCGTCACCCTCAGCATGGGTGTGGTGGAGGCCATTGACCCCACGCCGTCCCCCTGTCCCTCACCCGTGCCGGGGGGCTACCGGCTGTCCCGCTCCTCCAGCTACAGCCTGCTGCAGGGGAGGGCAGGGGCAGAGCTGGACCTCGGTGAGGCGGCCGGAGGGATCCTGGAGGGGGGTGGGACGACGGCGCAGCGCAGGACCCCCTTGGTTGAACTGTTCTGCGAGACCTGCTCGAGGCCGTGGCTCATCGGCTGGTGGGACCAGGTAGGCCGAACAGAGGGCAAACGAGGCTCGGCAGTGGCCATCTTAGATTGCTGGAATCATCAAGTGTCCCAGCTCTGCGTGCATTCGAAACTCTGGTTGCTTGCATCCATCGTTTGGAGTAGCTTGAGAGCATCACACAGGGAGGGAAGACAAAGTTTGTTTTGCATTTTTTTGTTTGTTTACCCAAACGTCACTTCAATACATGGTCTGTAATTTTAGAAATGACAGGGGGGAGATCCACACCTCTAAAAGTAAAATCGAGCATGAAATAGCTCAAATCAAGGCAGAAATTGCTTTTTTTTTTTTTAATCATGATATCTCTGCTTATAGTTTCTGTGGAAGAACTTTTGTAGTTTTTCACAACGTATACAATGATCCACCTGCAACGGATGTCAAATAGTAAAATTGTAGTTGTAATAAGGTTGTAATAAGGTATGTGTACTGAACTTGGACAAAGATATTTATTTTGGACGCCTAAGCTCAGTACAACAGTTTATCATTTGCTTGATGCTCCTTTAAGGTATTGTGGTATTCAGTTGTGGGCGGCCCGGTGGACAAGTGGTTAGCACGTCGAGCTCACAGTGCAGAGTTCGTGGGTTCGATCCCGGCTCCGGCCTTCCTGTTTGGAGTTTGCATGTTCTCCCCGGGCCTGCGTGGGTTTTCTCCGGGTGCTCCGGTTTCCTCCCACATTCCCAAAAACATGCATGGCAGGCTGATTGAACACTCGAAATTGTCCCTAGTTGTGATTGTGAGCGCAGATGGTTGTTCGTCTATGCGTGCCCTGCGATTGTCTTCCAACCGGTTCAGGGTGTCCCCCCGCCGACTGCCGGGATAGGATCCAGCACCCCCCCCCTCCCCCCGCGACTCTTGTGAGGATAAAGCGGATCGGAAAATGGATGGATGAATGGTATTCTATTGTGTGAGCGATATTTAATTACTTGCTCTGAGTAAGTTCATCTTAAAAGAAGAAAAAAAAATACACTTGTTTCAAAAAGTCAGTGGCGGGTCTTGAGATCAGTGATGTTGACTTACCAACTGACCAACCAATAGTCAATAGTCAGTTATTCCTCTTTTATCGGCAGATAATTTTGCTTTTCCAAGTAAAATGTTGATGATTTCATTTCTTTTTCTTGTTTTTTTAAGCCCAGTTATATTGTTGCAGTGGACTCTTTACTCTTCGGGCTCACATGGGTGCCTATTTGCATTTTTGCTCCAAATCTAAGCCTGAACACATTTGTCAAGAAAATGAACTCCGGGGAAGTCAAACTCGACTGTTGATTGATTTGCATGTTGCTGTTTCCAGTGACATGCGTACACCGGAGAACCATTTTATACAGTAGAAGAAAGACACAATGGCCCTTGCCTGTACGCATGTTGCATTTGTGCACGTGTGCGTCATGTCTGTCCAGCGCTCGCTTTCATTAGTCCGTGTCAGAGTAAGCGTTGTTTGTCCTGGCGCCGTACTAGTGTCGGTTGGCAGCTATGACTCAGCGTTACAGCATTCGGCGTGAGGGGAAAAATGCGTGAGGGAGAGCGACAGGGGAGGCGGTTTGGGGGCTTAAAGTACAACTACGCTCGGCCTCCCTGATCCCGCCCGACAGCCTGTCAGAGCACCTATTTGGGCAGGCACGGATAACGTTGACTGATGGTAAATAAAATGGCAAGGGGCAACAGGGTCATGGGAGGGGGGGGGGTTGCTTTTCAGGCTGTCACGGCGTTTTACGCCGCGTATGAGAGCCGGGAAGGAAGGAAGGTGGGGAGTGGGGGCGGGCCAGTCGGCAGTTGACCTTGGTAAAGGTCAGAGACACCTGCCAACTCCTTTTTGAATTGTCACCCAAGCAAGCAGGCGCTCTCGCATCAAGTGACTGGCTGCGAGGAAGGAGTTGCCACGGCAACCGCTCGCACGGGTTGCCTAAGAGATAGTTTTGTGTGAGGGATCGGTCAGTAGGACATCGCATTGTGCCTTCGGCATTCAGACATGCTTTTGCTTTTACCTTCTACGAATCAAAAAAAAAAAAGCCTGCTTGATACAAGGTGTGCAAACATCTTTGAGGGCAAATGCAACAATGATAAAAGCAACCAGATTGATATTGCACAACAGTAGATGGCCATCACAATCATGCAGTGGATTATTATTGTGTGGGGAAAAAAAAAAAGTGTCATGAATGCTAATTGAATTTCTCACCGTTTGTGAATAAGATCGCAGTGATGATCATCATGATGATTGAATTCAACGCGTGTGACTCAAAAGAAGGGTGGTTGCGCTCTTTGTGAGCTTTAAATATGACATACTGTGGATGTACACTAAGAGAACTCTTCACCTGCACAATCTAATGAAATCCAGGTCAAGGCCTGTATCAAAATTTACGCCTTCACAAAGCTTGACAATGTTGTTGAACTCCTTACAAGGATAAATAATAACCCAAGTAAATACTTTGTCTTTTGTGGTCTTTATTTTAGGAGCAAAAGGGTTTGGGGGAAAAAAAATGCAAATGAGTTATGAATGAGACCCAGTTCAAGTTCACTGTATATACAATGCCGAGGCTGTGTGTGACTTAGGGCTGTGTGATTATGGGAATCCCTCCCTCCCCCCGAAATAATCATGATTATTTTGATTGACATTGAGACCACGATTAATCAACACAATGATTAATTTTCAAAGGTATTTCCGAACTTAGTATTTATTCAACTACCAAAAACTCAACTTTAAATACAGTGAAACTCCTCTACAACGAAATCACGTTTGGAGCAAGAAATATTTTACAACAGGGGGCTTTTCACTTCAGCAAATTTTACCTCAGATGTAAACACAGACACACACACAGGGGCAGAAACGTGGGAATTGCTTTCATGCATGAATTTTTTTTCCACACTAGGGGGTATTGTCGCCCATGTCGGTTTCGTTGTAGAGGAGTTTCACTGTATAACTCGAAAGAATAGCCACGAAAAATAAAAGTGAGCCAAAAAAACCCAATCCTTTTCAAAGCTATTTGTTGACATCATAACCAGACACCTGGCGATGTAACCCCGTGAACCCCCAAGAAATGGAACGACCAAATCTTCAAACATCAAGAAAAGGACAATTCGTTTAAAAATATACTCGATGCCGTTCACATTAATAACAGCAATGCTTAAAGCGATTTGACCTCTTTATGTCATCGAAGGGTTTTCTAGCGCCGTCAAGTCTCGAGCCTCTCGCCAAATCCGATGAACAATGTGTTTGCGCTCTCTTCAGTTCAAGAGGATGCTGAACAGGGAGTTGTCCCATTTGTCAGAGATGAGTCGCTCAGGGAACCAGGTGTCTGAATACATCTCCACTACCTTTCTAGGTAAGCCGAACCTCTGCACGCGGCTGTCCGTAATAAGGCTCCAATCCCTGCCGGCAACTAACCGGACTGAAATCATCTCTCCTACAGATAAGCAGAACGAGGTGGAGATCCCGTCCCCGACCTTGAGGGAGCGAGACAAGCCCATGTGTCACATCAGCGGAGTGAAGAAACTCACGCACAGTTCCAGCCTTTCAAACTCCACCTTGCCTCGCTTCGGCGTCAAGACTGAACACGAGGACGCGTTAGCCAGAGTGAGTGGAGAGGAAAACAAACAATCACTCGACGCTAATTTCTCGAGCTTTCTCCCGAAAAAAAGTTTTCACTTTTTCATTTTCTGTCCGGACGGATTCATTGTGTTTTGATCTCGCTTGCGATGATGCTTTGTCTTCAGGAGCTGAATGACTTGAACAAGTGGGGCCTTAATATCTTTCGTGTGGCGGAGTTCTCGAACAACAGACCCCTGAGCTGCATTATGTTTGCCATCTTCCAGGTGCGGAGGTCGATGCACCAATGCTATACTGCTTAGTTGCTTGTAATATAAGTGCAGCCTTCCCTTTTGTGAGTTATGGTGGGCTGTCAGTTTTGTTTTTTTGTTTTTTTTTTAAATTGATGGTTGCTGTAATTGTGACATCATAGCGGTAGTGTTGAATCAAGTAAGTCCCTACCGATGGCCCGCTTCCAAATTCGTAGCCTGCCACTGGTTAAAACACACTCCTTATGAGTTGACTAGGATTGGTTTAGTTGCAGCATGAGCTACTCCTCAGCACTGACATATTCTTCTTCGAAGCACAGGAAGGCACAGTCACTTACTCTACTTCTCATTTTTTATTTGATAGTTTTGTATTTATGGCCCAGAAGTGTTTTTTTTTTTAAAAAAAATTCAATCCAGATATTTACGATCATGTGACTTTACCGCTATCGCGTGAGGGAGTGCAAAATAATGCTACGCTATATTGCCACCAGAGAGAAAGTCTGCTCTAAAACCGTGTAGCCTGTATGTTTGAGTAATTGAATAAGTGGCAGTAGCTTACGCTGTGGTCCAAACACGGTTAGAAGCAACTGCTAACTTCCTTAGCATTAGCTAAAGGGTGAAACTGTGTCACAGATAACAACAAAAACACACAAGACAAACTACTAGCTTGCCACAATAAGCAACGCGGGTTGACAATGACTGACACTAGCTGCTTCCCGGCTACAGGAGCGAGATCTCCTGAAGACCTTTCGGATCCCAGTGGATACGTTTGTCACCTATGTGATGACGCTGGAGGACCATTACCATGCCAACGTGGCCTACCACAACAGCCTCCACGCCGCAGATGTCACTCAGTCCACGCACGTACTGCTGTCTACGCCGGCTCTAGATGTAACTATCGCTAAATGCTTCATGGCTAAACATATCACAGTCGGTAAAGTCCACAATTGGCCCATTCAGAGAGGACACTCGTGTGTTATTTCTTTGTTCCTTGGCAGGCTGTGTTCACTGATCTAGAGATTTTGGCTGCGTTATTTGCGGCCGCCATCCACGATGTGGACCATCCAGGAGTGTCCAACCAGTTCCTCATAAATACCAGTGAGTAGAGACGTATGTGCATGACACGACAGACAAACACATCATCACTTCAGGATGATCATAGTTTGGGGTTTTTCAACATGGTCAGTTTTTATTTCGTTTTGACTTTTGTTTTTTTTAATTCAGTTCACCTTAATTTGAGTTTGATTTTTTTATTAGTTTTTATTTTTAGCGAAAGTGCTTTGTTTTAATTGATGGTTTTATTCTAAATATATGAAGTATTTGTCGAGTGCAAGATATCATCTCCATTACACCCCACAGACTCCGAACTTGCTCTGATGTACAACGACGAGTCAGTTCTGGAAAACCATCACCTGGCTGTGGGCTTCAAGCTGCTTCATGAGGACAACTGTGACATCTTCCAGAACCTCAGCAAGAGGCAGAGACAGAGCCTGAGAAAACTTGTCATTGATATGGTGACTTTTTTTGTTTCCCCCCGCCACGCTCATGACCCGTAAAACATCATCCCCTCGTTAAAAATAATCAGTGAAAATGTGTCTGTGCAGGTTTTGGCCACAGATATGTCCAAACACATGAGCCTGCTGGCAGACCTCAAAACGATGGTGGAAACCAAAAAAGTGACAAGCTCAGGAGTTCTGCTACTGGACCACTACACCGATCGTATACAGGTGGGAACGGAAGGTGGACTGGGGGCGGAGCTCTCCGAACACCCCATTGGCCACTCCCACCCAATTGGCCACTCCCACATTAGTTCCACCTTACTGCCGTCTCCACACCAGTTGCGTTACATTGAGGCACTCGGATGCTCTGCCACCGTATATTTGGACTGACCATCGATCTAAATAAGTCATCATGTGAAAGAGTCATTCATAACAGTGAAATAATTTCATTCTTGTCTGACCATAAATCAAGACCATTACTTTGGCACCTTATCACACAATCAACATGGCAGAAAAATCTTACCATCCACCGTCAGGGTTTTCAAGAAACAAAACGCACATCGACGCCAACCTTGCCCAACACTCATAATATAAGCAGGAACAAACCGAAGTAAAAAGAAACCTCTAGAATGGTGACCAATGAATAGATTGTTGTCGTCGTGCTTCTCAGATAATGATTTGAATGAATGAGCCATTGATCGCTAGTATACAAGATGGCGTCTGCGAATCAATGCCAATTGGCCACACCGATTGGCGGTTAGCTAGCGAAAGAAAGTTCAACAAAGCAAGAAACTGAAAACAAAAAGGCATTATCTAGTTAAATAAGCTGAGCAAAATGTTTCTTTTCACTCTGATTTGCTCCTGCTTGTATTTTGAGTGAGTTTATTTCAAGAAAACCTGACTGGGGATGATGTAATAAACAAGGACATCATGGCTATTCGTTACTAGCGAAGACAAAATGGCTAAAACTTCAAAAAAGAGCCCTTTTCTAATATTTTGTGCCTTCAGATTCCAGACAGCTGTGAGATCCTGATCCTCTTCCCCGTAGCACATTTTCAATTTGATCTCAGTTTGATCTACTTTGTCAACATAACGCGGGGCAACACTTTAATGAAAGACTCAGCCGCTCGTTATTATGTGCGCCGAGCTCGAGGGACCTTGACATCTCAACCCGGAGGCGGCAGGCAGCCACGCGCGCACACTTTTCACCCCCCCATTCGACTCATGGCGTCATGTGAGGGGGGGGGTGAGATCATGAGTTAACATCTCAAAGCAAAGAACTCGTCGATTGTGTCCGCGCAGGTGTTGAGGAACATGGTGCACTGCGCCGACTTGAGCAACCCGACCAAACCTCTGGCCGTGTACCGACAATGGACGGAGAGAATCATGGAGGAGTTCTTCAGGCAAGGCGACAAGGAGAGGGAGCGAGGGATGGAGATCAGCCCCATGTGCGACAAGCACACTGCCTCGGTGGAAAAGAGTCAGGTAAGCCATCTCGTTGTTAACACAGTTGGTGTGTGGCGATGCACTCCAGCACCACTGGGTAGATGGTAGCTGCCGTCCATGCTGAGGCGGCTTGCTAAAAGCAGTACTGTACACTGTGTACAGAGAGTGATCTGTCATCTGGGAAGGCAGTAGTCATCCTCCTACGTTGTTAATGTTAATTTGTTACGGAGTCCAAATGACAGAGAAGCTTTAATTCATGAACAGTGGCAGCTAAAAAAGTCTCCTTCCGGTTTGTCCAACCGCTTCTTAGTGAGTTAGCTATTTGGATTCTAGAGTTTTGAGGTATACTATTGATGGCAGAGTGACGCGTGGGTCAAAAATAAAGTCTTGATGGAGATCAGAACGTACTTCCATATAGAGCTGGGAGATGAGTGCATTTTTTTTTTTCACAAAAGTCAGAATTCTTAGTCCCAAGAAAGAGAAAATAAATATCTTCTAAATTTGATACACCACATCGAAAAGTGTTGGGGAACATCGATGCCACATTTGAATAATTTAAAAAAGGTGTATAAAATGAGTCAAAATCACACACACAAAAAAATTAAGCAATTCTTCCCCTACTCAAATGCTGTGAGTTTGTCCGCAGAATGTGCTGAAACCACATCCCGCTCATTTGTCAACTGTCAATCAAATACCACTGCTGCAACCTGGAGAAATGACCGCTACATTGTTTAGCGTCTTTCTTTCTATCTATACATAACTACATGTTTGAACCACAAATACAGATCTGCATCAAACCTCCCACCAGGTCATCAAGTGGCATTTCCGCGCTAGAACAACAAGGCACTCTAAACGCATGCTGTTGGACTCAACCGCACTCTTCTGCTTTTCTCTGCGTTTACGCACTCGCAGCTGACATCGAGGCATGTCGGTGGACTGTACTGTACTAAGTGTAGATGCATCGTCTGGGTGTTAGCATCGCTAGCTGGCTAACTGTATGTCGCAAGTGCGCCGGATAACCGTTGCTAGAAACGGGGGCTCTCTAGTACCGTATTGGCCCGAAGATAAGACGGTGTTTTTTGCATTGAAATGAGTCTTGAGTCTTGAGTCTTGAAAAAGAGGGGGTTGTCTTATAATCAGGGCCGTCTTATATTCGGGCCAATACGGTACTCATGTACTGGGAGAGGAGTGATTCATGTCGGACTCAATGGTGCGTCACAAGCCATTTTAGCCACCCCCCCACCCCCAAAAGAATTTCTGAAAAACTGAAATGTTGGTAAACATTTCAACGCTATATTTCCACAATTGAGTATCACATCTACATTTTCACTTCAACATGTATCCTCTGTGTGTGTAGGTTGGCTTCATCGACTACATCGTCCACCCTCTTTGGGAGACCTGGGGGGACCTAGTGCACCCCGATGCCCAGGACATCCTGGACACTCTGGAGGACAACAGGGACTGGTACCAGAGTACCATCCCGCAGAGCCCGTCGCCCCCTCCCGTGTGCCAGGACAAGGAGCTCAACGCCTGCGTGGACAAGTTCCAGTTTGAGCTCACACTCGACGACGGTTCTCAGGTGGACTGCAACGAGCGGGACACCGCGGCGTGCCCCAACCACGTGGCGGAAGACGGCGACGAGAGAGCCAAGGACGACGACGACGACGAAGAGGACGTCCTGGCTGAAGAAGAAGAAGATGAGGAGAACGAGGACATCATCGAGGAGGAGGAGGACGACGAGGAGGTGGCAATGGAGGAGGAAGAGCAGGGCGAGGAGCCCAAAGACGAGTTGGAGACCAAGTCGAAGACGGAGAGACTTTCTGACACCAGTCCTGTAGAGGAAGAGGAGGATTCTTCTTCGCAAGCCGACGACACATGAGTGTTGCTCTTCACAGAGCCCTCCTCACTTGCACATGTGATCAGTTTTCCTCCTTACACGAGGCCAAACCAAGAACAGTGTCAATAAAGACCTTTAAATCTATTTTTCAAAAAGGGACTCGAGAGGAGTTCATCACACAGCAACTGTAGATGTGAAGTAGTGAGCAGTGGACAAGATGGTGTAGCACTCTGGGACTGGAATGCACACAAATAAACACACGCTAAGTCACTCCGAATGCGGCGACGCGACGCGTGCGCACGCGTGCATATATGCAGAACAATTGAGCATTGCAGCACCCCTTCCCTCCACGACCCGGGCTGTTGTTTTCTTGCAAACGCACACTTGACTGTATGTTTGTATGTGTGCATTAACACAAGGGATCACTAACAACGATTTGTTTCTTGTTTTTGTTTTGGAAAAAGCCATCTCTTAATGGGAGCGTTCAAGTCTTAGCAATTTTCACGTTCAGTCAAATCCCAACAGGAACTGTTCTCCTCAGCAACGCGAGCAACTTTATTTATTTCAGTTTTTTTCCATTTCTGTCGGAAAAGAAAAATAAGGAAGTTGGACGTCAGTGGGGGAATATGGACAGACGTTTGTGGGGTGGGGGTGGGGGGGGCGCCCCCGGTCCCGTACCCCTTTACGAGGAGAGCGCTTAGCTAGAAGATGGCTCTGTGCCTTTCTGACTCCCCAGCCTCCCGAATGGAGAGCTGCGGTGAAGCAATGCATTGTGGGACAGGAGTTGTACGTGCGTGCGTGTGCTTTTTCGTCTCACTTTTGATTGTCTCTCGTGGAAGCTACTGTCCATGCTATTGTGGTGTGTCCGTGGTGACATGTTTTAAGCTGTCAAGTCTTCCTTTGTTGCTCTTCTGCTGGTATAACAGAGCAATGCCCACCACTACTACCGCCGCCGCCGCAACCACTGACCAATTTCTTTCCTACAATAAGCCATGCGATGCTTCGGCGCATACGTTTTGCCTTTACTTTGGTAGTTAACAGTGGGAGGAAGGGGGTCGGGGGGGATTGTTATGCCATCAGCGGATCACGTTTTGCGCCGCGCTCACTCGCACTGTGTTTAAGTCCTCATGTAATGATCACCAAAGTAGATGAATGCAGGTTATGGGGGGAAAAAGGAATTCAGGAGAGTTCGTCTGGAAATCCCTTGTAGATTGTTTTTTGTTTTGTTTTGTTTTGTTTTGAAGATCAGTCCACTTGTGTTCTGGCGTCACGTCTACGTCCACGTTACCTTATTCATTCGGGAGTGAAGATAATTCCAGGCAGAGGTGGTCACTGAAAAAGGTCTATAGTCCTTTTTATGTTTTTTTTGTTTGTTTGTTTGTTTTTGCCTTAATGTCAGAAGCAGGATTCATACTTGCCGCTATATGGAGAGGAATATTAGCAGATATTCTACGATATTTTTAATATGTCTATATGCTTGTCTCATTGCATTGGCCACTTATATACAGTATGCTGTGGCTGTGCTCTTACCAAACATAAAGAATGTGTTTTTTTTGTTGTTAAAAATCACTACATTGCAGCAACCATATAGATGGAATAATTGTTGTATTTTAGCGAGCATTTAAGCCGGGTACACACATACCGATAATCGGGCTGAATTGTGTCTTTCTGGTGTAAGTAAGCAAAAGTCAGAAAGTCAGTTGGACTGCTGGTTATGTTGAGTGTTTGTATCGCGTGTGTCTCACAGTTCATTCACCACAATAAAAATGATGAGGAATAGTTTGTAGTTACCAGCTAAGCTAAAGGTGACCCTAGCTTATTGTTTTGTCCAGGATTTTTTTTCCCCACTACCCCCACTTTCAACTCCCCAAAGGCTAATTATTTATAAATCTATTTTAGAACAGCAACTACAATGCTGGGAAGCTTAACTGATTTCTGATGGGGCTTTAGCCTCCCTTGGCCCCGGTCTAGCGCCATCCCTGTTCAAAAATCGGCCCATGTGTCCCCTGCTTTTGAATGACTTATTTCGAGTTGCTTGACAGTGTGAGAGGGCAAGAAGGCCTAAAATGTTGTTCAATGTATCGTTGTCCACTTTTTTCTTCAACTAACGTAGTTTTCATTGAGTAAAAAGCCATTGCTGGTGAAAGGTGGTGGAGAGCAGGTTCTGCTGGTCAGGAACAGAGCTCTTCCTCGTGTACGTGTGTAACCGCGGAAATATGGAATAACAAGCATCAACGCAACATTCCCATATGCACTTGCCTGTTCGCTTACAGTCAAAGCTATTTTTCTTTTCTGATGGCTTCTTCTTGTGATGTCATATAGCTATATAAAAAAAAAGTTACTATTTAATTGCCATACAAACACGATACTGTAGCAAATTGTTTCTTATTAATAAGATTATTCAGTGGATTGATTGCTGCCATTCTTTTTAAAAATGATGAAAAAGAAAACCACGGGAAGCGTTTTCTTTGAACAGTTTGTGTACAGTTTATTTTTATATCATTCTGGTAGTTGGTGGGTGGAAAAAAAAAACAAAGAATCACACGTGGATGTAGTTGTAAGCATAATTACCTGTGTATATAATGTATATTGCATTGTAAATGATTGAACAATATAAAGACACTGCAGGCCACAAACTACGATTCTTCAGTACGTCCTAGTTTGCCTGTACTGTCACCTCTTTATTGTTCAGATATACGTGTACCAGCACTTTATTTCACCAGGCTCAGAGGCAAAGTTTCAAGTTGTGTGTGTGGTCTGTGCTGGGGGGTGGGAGGGGGTTACCGTCAATGATGATATTCTACTGGGCCAAATCACAAACCCACATTGTACAATGTAGAGTCAAAACGAGCCATTCGCTTATCGACCGGCCATGTGGGAAGTAATTAATCACTTGTAAAGTCAAAACTTGAGCGGCTATACTGTAGTCATGCAGGATGTGACACGTTTGAAGTGTGTCCTTATTTTTCTTGACCATTTCTAGCACTGTCACCTTCTCTTGTTTCTTAGTAACTTTAACCAATAGCCTGCCTGTCAGGTTGGAGTGATGCAGACTGACTCCCTCTAAAGAGTATTTTTTGTTAGCTTTAATTCATGTGTGTGCGTGCGTGTGCGTGCGTGCGTGTGCGCGTGTGTGTGCGCGCGCATGTGTGTGTGTGTGTGTGTGTGTGTGTGTGTGTGTGTGTGTGTGTGTGTGTGTGTGCGTGTGCCACAAAAGCAGGAGAAATTATACAAGGGGGTAAAACAAACAACATGAAATGATTGTAATATTTGTAAATGATCTCGCTGTAACGTGTAAAATGTGTCCGGTTATTTTTTATTATATTATTTTTATGAAAGTTTTTTTCCTCTTAAAAGAGCCGAGGTGTCATTTTGTGACTAAACACATTTAATAAGTATATATATATATATATATATATATATATATATATATATATATATATATATATATATATATATATATATATATATATATATTCCTTTTTATTTCACTGTTCGGTACTGTAAAGTGTGTTAGAAATACAATAAAGGTCGATTTTTATATTACATGGCTTCTAATGTAATTTTTCTTTTGTCTATTTATGGTCAAATATACTACGTATAGTATTGCAAACGCCATACTACAACTGCATTATATATATATGTAATTTTTAGAAGATAACATGCTGAATATGTAATGTGACCATTTTCAAATCATACTACAGGTAAACTTATTAACTGCCACGAGATGGCTGCAGTGCCTTGAGTGACACCCCTCTCGGCCAATCGGTATGTACCACAAAAGACATTTCAATGAAATAGCAAGCAGATGTCCCAAATTTAACCAATCACAGTTATCCATGTGGTCAAATACCAACCAATCATATGCTCTTAAAAACAGTAGGGCGGGTCCGTAAGCATGCGCAATGCGTCTTTACGGAACTGCAGCGCGAGGTCAGGCTACAGGTATCTATTAGCTTTTCTTCTCGAGGGAAGGAAAGAACGTGATGGGTACGTTTGCCTTTTTATTTTTTTCGTGTGCCACGACGTTTTCGCTTGAAGCCAAACGAGTTCCATCGTTGGTTTGAATTGAATTTCGGTAGTTTTAGCGTTTTTTTTTAATCCCTCCACACATCGCCCCCATAGAATCGTTTTAAGTTAAGCTTGCTCTTTATTGCCTGACGTGACGTCAGACAACATCCATTTTCAATGACTGGTCCCGTTGTGTCTTAATTCTACGTTTAATTGCTATCTGTTTTCGACAGAGAGCAGAAGCAGAAATATGGCGATCGCTTGTCAGAGCCTGATCCCTCTGCTGTTGCTGAGTGCTGCGGTCTCGGCCGTGGAAGTGCAGCGCCCCCGCGGTGTATCGCTGTCAAGTAAGAAGGGAGCATTTGAAATTAATATTCCTGATTGAAATGAATTGAAATGCCACGAATGCAGTTCCCCTAACCCCGAAAAGAAAACACCAACATACAGCACTCCACAATAACGGTTCAAAGGTACAGCGTATAGAATTTAGTGTCATCTAGTGGTGGACTAATGGAATTTTTTAACTGCTTAAAGTCGAAGTGCGTGCATTTTGAGTTCATCCCAAATGACGGTCTACTATTTATTAAGTGACAGAGTAATTGCATCGTATTTGATACATATGCTGTAATCATCATGTTGAGGAACTACGTTCCCTAAGTTTGTCTCTTTCCGGTATCCATTGCAGAAAGATGGCATGTTGAAATGAATACGCTTGATAAGCGTTCAGGAACCAAAAACAGAGTGGCCGATTTAAGCGGTCCTCAGATTTTTTTCCCGACCAAATATCAGAATTAGAATCGGTCGTCACAAAAGCAAGCAAATAAATGAAATCCCCAGGCCCCACTGAGTTAACATATTTGCGCACAACAACAAAGCAAAAAAATGACCAGAGCGAAGGCTCTTGACTGCAAATGCCCATAAATTGTGGCACTCATAAGTACCACCAGTGTGAAGCTTTCTGTCTCCTTGGATAATTGGAAATCGCTCTATTGTATTGTCCAACAGAAAAGCACTTCTACGTGGAGGGAAAACCATTTACTTGCTTGGACGGCTCCCGCACAATTCCCTTTGACAGGGTAAATGATGACTACTGTGACTGTCAGGATGGTTCGGATGAGCCAGGTTTGTACATCCGGCAGCCTTCCGCCCCTTCCAAATTGCATTTGAAACATCGGACTCATTTGTCCGCTTGCAGGCACTCCGGCTTGCCCCAATGGCAGCTTCCATTGCACTAACGCGGGCCATCGACCAGTCTTCATCCCGTCGTCCCGCATCAATGATGGTGTTTGCGGTAAGATCACTTAGTTCATTCTTTCTTTTTTCCTTTTTTTGACACAGCTGGTCACGATTTATACTAAATGGAAACTTGCCCTTTACAGACTGCTGTGATGCAACAGATGAGTTCAACAGCGGTGCTAGCTGCCCAAACACCTGCCGGTAAAGTGTGACTACATTGGTCAACGCATAATCATTTTGTGACAAATTAACCATTTTTAGCAATTCTGAGCGGCATGTGAGTCTTTTAAATCATTCATTCCCAAAGACGTTTTTAAACGTCTTTTCAGACTTGGTCCAGAATAGGCTGGTACTGAATGAGTTAATGTGTGGTGCGCTCAAGACGGCCAACATGGCACTCCACAAGCTGAATGATTTCTCCACTGACATTCTGCCCGACTGTTTTTCACACATCTTGGGGAGGAGATATCAGTCTGAGGACTTGGGCAGAAACGATTACTGTATTTTTCTGAGGATACTAAGTTGCATCAGTCAAAAAATGCAACATGAAGAAGAAGAAAAAAAAGTATTACTATATTGTTTGAGAAACATCTGATAATTGGGCCGTAAAATGCTCCAATTTGAGAGGTATGAATAGGTTTTTAGAGGTTCCCCAATTTAAAATGCTCTTGTCTGTTCATAGGGAGTTGGGGCGCAAGGAGAAGGAGGTTCTCCAAAAACTGGCTGAGATTGCAAAGGAGGGCTTCATTCTCAAACAGCAACTCATTCAGGAGGCCAAGAGGGGTCTGGAAGAAAAAAAGGTGCGGATGGAAATGAAAAAACAAATTGCAAAAAAAAAAAACCTGTATGTCAATACAGGTTTTATTGTTCTGAATTATGAATATGCCATGACAAAGCACGTAGCCAATGTCTTTCTCGTTTAGTTAACACATCGCCATGTTTGAATAAATGGGCGTGTTTGTCCTGGCAGGCCAAAGCATTTGACCTGGAGGCCAGTAAGAAACAACTGGAGGAGAAGGTGGAGGCTCTGAGAACCGTGAAGGAAGCGGCAGAGGAGCCCGAGAAAGAAGCTAAAGAGCGCCATCTCAAGGCTTGGGAAAGTAAGCCCCATCTGTGTCGCATGTGGCAGCTTCGCATGAATCGTGCCATTATTTATTCATATTTCATGTCATCATTGTTTGTTGCAGATGAGAAGGCTGCAGTACGCGCAGAGAAGGACAACGCTCGAATGGCTGAGGTGTTTCTTGAACTGGATGATGACGGCGATGGCTTGTAAGTATCAACACACAAACCATAATGACGCACAAGATAATTTATCGGGACCGCATATGTAATATTTGTGGACTCCTGACGCTATTTCCCGCCTATATTTTAGATGTCTTTGTTTTGTAAGATTATACTTAAATGGTTTGAATCACTAATCAAATAGATGTTAATTTCAGCGTCTCCCTGACTGAGCTCCAGTCCCACAGTGAGCTTGACACAGATTCCGATGGTTCTTTCACTGAAACAGAGGCTCAGGTAACAAAAAAAAAAGTGTTGAGCACCACACACACACATACACACAATGGTTTTTATCATTTGAATAATAGAAATGGGCAAGTGTGTTCTGTTATTACTGCTCTTCCGTTGTGTGGTGTGCTGGACATGGCCAGCACACCACGTCCACAAAACGACCTGTTGTTCTACCAAGACTGGCCTGAGAGTGGCAGTATTGTGCCACAGGGCATCCAAAGCATAAAAGAAGAAAAGAGTAATGGTCCAGTTTGCCTCATTCGCCTTTTCTGGTCACTAAATTGCAGTTGAAACTCGTCCTTGTCATATTTATTGTGGCGAGTGACTTGCGCGACATGATACACACTTAACATAAGCAATGGCTCCTCTATTTGTTTTGGCTTCAGTGAGCTTCCTGATTGGCTGCTAGTGCAGTGCATGAAATAGCACTGTTCACACCACATGAAAAACTCAGATATGCAGTGCGAACGTAGACTCACTAACGCGTCTAACAGCTGACACCAAAAAGCTATTTTATGGTACTCCATGTTCAGTGCATGTATTTAAATCTGTTAAATCCACCAAATGTGGGCAAAATAAACCTGAGCTAATTTACACCAGACTCCTTTGTGTTTATGATGATATAGTGAGAATGAGTGGAGTAAAAAAAAAAAAAATGGATGAAAGAAAGCCCCCCCCCCTAAAGGCGGTAACTACATACTAACAGTTAATCTCATGTTTGCCTTTAAATTGTGCACAGGGCCTTTTGGGAGGCGTGGACAAAGTAGATACGGTGGCGTTCGAGGCTGTCTGGAAGGACATAAAAGACAAATACATCTCCGAGGTAAGGCAACGGCACCCCCACCAATGGCGCGCTTTCTCGGTACGAGGCTCACGTCTGGTAACGTGGACCTTTCTTGGCGGCAGTCCCAAGTGGAGACGCCGCACGAGGAGACGAGGGAACCGCTCCCCGACAATGACTCTGAGCATTACTCTGAGGGCGAAATCCCAGAGGAAGATGACGACAATGATGATGATCAGGAGGAGGAGGACGATGAGGAGGAGGAAGATGACGACGATCCGGATGACGCCGAATACAATGTACACGTCTGGAGCGTGTGCTGCACGACGTGAGTAAAGTTGATTCCCCTGACTCACTTCGTGTGTGTGTGTGTGTGCGCTATTCACACAGAGGCCTCCTGTGGTAAAAGCAAAGAAGGATGACGAGGACGAAGGGGCGATGCCGCCCTACGACGAAGAAACGCAGAACCTCATTGATGGTAAGTATGACTCTGATGATGAATCACTAAAAATGCGTGTCGTTGCATACCTGAATACACCTTACGTCTTGATCGTAGTGTGTGTTGTGGACTTTTACCAAACACATACAGTACATATCAAAAGTTCAAATCATCATCACGTGTGAGACTTCAGCTCAGTGAGCATCTAAAGCAGGGGTGTCAAACTCGTTTCACATTGTGGGCCACATACGGACTCGGCAGATGTCAAGTGGGCCAGACCATTAACATTATACCATACTCTGCTATAAATAACCAAAATATCATGTCTTTGTTTTGGTATAAAGAAGCCTTGGTGCATTTATACCATCTGCTGTGTTGGGTCTGTCTCAGTGACAGATTGAGACTGCTGTTTTCTTCTCTGATCGAAACAGGGTTTCCCCTAGCGGACAATCCATGAATTGCATTTCATTAAAAATATTCATTTTGTGTCTTCAATGCATTTTGTTACTTTTAAATTATCCTGCGGGCCAGATTGAACCTCCTTGTGGGCCGGTTCTGCCACGCGGGCAGTATGTTTGACACCGCTGATCTTAAATATTTTTGCTGGCTTTTTTTGGGGGGTTATACCACCAAAGGAAATTTGCTCAGTATAAAACTGGAGAGGTATAAAATGTAAGTTCATTTGACCCATTAGACCTCATATAAATGCACAAATTACACCTTGTGTGATGTTAGGAACATGGCGTGTACTCTCCGTAATATTTTATGACTTTGCTTTGAGTGGCGCAGCATGGAAATGCCTTTTTGTATGAAGCAGTTGGCGGTCACAGGCAAACTATATGATCTCATTAGATGGCGTAGGCGTACTTAATGTTGTGTGCATTAAGGTCCCCCATAAAGGCCTAGCCCTCGTAATTGAATATAGCATGTTTGCTGTGCTAGCTGCCCAGAAGGCGAGAGAGCAGTTTGATGAGACCGAGCGAGCCCTCCGGGAACTGGATGATCAGTTGAAGTAAGTACTATACTCGGAATTCGACGGACGGACGGGCGGCGTCTTTTCCAGTAATGCTAATGTGCCTTTTGCGACGTGTCGGGCTGGATTTACAACTGCAAGTCCAAGTGCTCCTTTCCAATTCAGTGCCTGTTTCGGATTTATTTGTTCAATTTTGGGTCGAGTTCCATACACCAGTGACACATTTCCAATCCGGCTTTGTTTACGTTGACGGAAAACATCAAATAACCCTCATGCATTGATCTCCTAACTGCACGTAAAAGCTGGTGTGTTTTTTTTTTGTCTTCTGTTTACGCTGCCATGCCACATCCCAATTTTTCCAATTGACAGCAAAATCATCTGAACAATGTCACTTGAATTATCTGGTATGAATCCACCCTGATTCAGCCGCGCTCCATCTTACGATGCATGTTTTTCTACAGGAGCCTTGAAAAGGAAACATCCTCAGACTTTGGACCCAGTGCTGAGTTTGCGTACCTCTACAATCAGTGCTACGACCTACCTACAAGCGAGTATGTGCCAGCGTGTTTTTTTTTTTGGAGGGGCGGGGTTTGGTGTTTGGCGCTAAAATTAGTTAGTTTTTTTTTTTCTTCCAGATACATCTACAGGCTGTGCCCATTCAAACAAGTAACCCAGAAACCCAAGATGGGCGGCTCAGAAACCAGCTTAGGGTAATGCAGAATGGCCTGCGTTAAATGCTTGGCTTGTCTTGGCAACGTCTGACTGTTTTTGTTCTCAGGACCTGGGGTCATTGGGACGGTCCCGAGGGGAACGTCTACACCGTGATGAAGTATGAGAATGGATTGGGATGCTGGCAAGGTCCCAACAGAGCAACCACGGTTAGTCTTTGAGCGCTTTACCAAAGGTGGGCGGGGGGGAGAAACAAAACAACAGAATTTGATATCAATTTTGGGGTTTGTCTGGCAGGTCAAACTAAAATGCGGGAAGGAGACTGTCGTCACGTCCACGACAGAGCCCAGTCGCTGCGAGTACTTAATGGAGTTCACCACTCCCGCCCTCTGCCAAGACCCCAAGACCCTGGACCCCATGCTGCATACAGAACTTTAAAATCGACTCAACCTGTGAGTAATATTTTAATCACGAAGTCATCCCATGCAACAATGCATGTGCTGCAGTCTTTGGCTTTGCACGTTTTATCGCTCTTACTTGAAACCAGTCCTGTCAACTTCTTAAGCACGAAGCTCAAACGAATTAAAATGAAACGCAGCTGCAGTCGACACACTTCCGTGACCGTATCGCGCGTCTCGGCATTTGATGGCGAGGGAGCGGGTCGTGCGCCGTTTTGGCTTTCTCCTTTCTGTGTTTGAAGAACAAGCAGGACCGCAGCAGAGGCAAGGTAATGGCATCTTTCTAAGAGTTCACGACGTTAATGATGGGACATAAAAATTAATTCAATGTCACGGAAGCATTTGGCAGCGTTGAAATGCCGCACTGCAGTCGTCTGGAGCCAAAGTTGTCTTTGCTAACTAATCAATTACCGCATGCACGCTCGTGACTTTGTTGCCGTCACGCCATAGTAACTTGTGCCACGCCGCAAGAATTTAGTGGCCAAATGCACAAGTGATAGTTGTAATACTTGTTCATAACGGGATTAGCGCCACTGCATGCTGCACTCGGGCACCCTCTTCATGGATGTCTGTCGTTTGGTCCTGTGAACGCTAATTTTCCATTTTCATCTTTCCATTAATCATGTGGTGTTTTGTACGAAATCCTACTGAAATCTCACAACATGCCTGTCGTGTCATTCATTGTTAAAAGGGGGGGGGGAATGTTTTTTGAGTCTCGTCCTTGAACGTTTTTGCCTTGCTTATGGTGGCGCTGTTGTCGTCATAATTCTCGATCTAATACAATAGTCTGCTGTCAATGCTGAGAAAAGCACGCAAAGTGGCCCGGTTGCCGGTGAGCGCTTAGTCCTCGGAAATTCAACCCCTACGGGGATTTGACACCCAGCGAAGCAGATTGAATCCGACAACAAGGAGTGCCAACGTGAACGTGTTTGTGCTCCTCTTGCAGTGTTCACCAAGGGACCACGTCGCCGAGGCAACAGGAAGTGGTGAAGGAGCGGCCGCGCGACGATTTCACTGTGTTCAATAAATACGTGCGTGCTTTTTACATGTGTTTGTGGTCATTTGAGAGAAATGCGGCAACGTAAATAAATGATGTGAAATGGAATAGCGAAATAGAGTTGGCATGAATGTGAAGTCAGTTTGTTTGCTACTTGAGGCTCAACTTTCTATTTCAGAAAAACCTTCATTTATAATTGAACCATAGTTAAGGCATAAATGACAGTTTTGTGTATTTGGTCAGTCAACAAAATATTTGTATCTTTGACATACCCCATTTTTTGCCGATTTCAATGCTTAATTTTTAGTTTCTTCTCCCAGACGGAGTAATGATTTACCGTAGTCATGAAATGGGGATCACTCATATTTGGAACTGACACACTCCCTCTTTAGTTTGTGTTTTATTGTTTGTCTTCAAAGTGACCAAGGTTCAACTTTATACATCATCCAGTGTTTGCACGTTCTTACCACCTGTGAATCTTTGTCATGGAGAAAACGACAACGCGGTATTCTTTGTTCAGTCAACAAAATGGGGCCCACTCATATTTGTAAGTTTTATTTCTTTTTTTTTTTTTTTTTCTGGCATGTAAAGTACAAATAATTAAACAACTCCATGAAAAAGTCTTCAAGCGTCTTCAGCTGAAATCCCAGTAGTAAATATTCTAGACTAAACTGAAAGGTTTTACTCGTATTTTTTTTTCTTGTTCGTTTCTCGTTGCTCATTTGGTCATGTCTGGAAGTATGTATGAGTGTTTGTATTCCACTACTTTTGATCGTTTTCACCTTTTTTTTGTTTGTTTTTTTTGAGTTTGTTCTACCATTTCCAGGAAAAATGTAAGAAAAACATCACTAATAATATACGGAGTCCCCTCTTCTAAATAAATAGACACAAAATACAGTTGGTTGAGAAACAGAAGAACCGCTCGCCCCTTTCAAACAAGACCTTCCCTGCCCGCTTGTCATTCCTCGATAAACAAGCTCTCGACCCAGAATCCCTGCTCATTTTATGGGCGCCAAGCAAACATTCTCCTTGCACAAAATAGTGTAGGCGCTCTTTTTTTTTTAAACTCTCCCTAACGTCCCTTTTTTAGACAAGCGCGGACAGGAAAGCATCTTGCGAGGGACAACCCCGCCTCCTTCTGGATCGATGCCTCAAAAGAAACGAGAGGGCTGGTGGTGGGGCTGCCCCCGTGTCTCAGACTGAGCGGTTGAAAAAAAACCAAAACAAAACAAACAAAAAAAAAAAACAAGACTGTGATTAGGTTAAATAATTAAAAGATTTTTTTTTTCTCATTGAACAAGACAAACAGAACACAGGCAGTAAAGGCATAACATCTAGCACACAGCATGTATGTTTATACAATTCAATTAGTTAAATATAGCAGTGCATTCTTTGACTATGGAGAACGTTTTCCAAATCGAACTTCTAAAGCTGTTTTTCTAGTTGTCCCCCTTGTTTTTGTTTTTGTTTAATTTTTTTTTTCTCCCCGGAAAGAAAAAAAAAACCCCGAAATGGTGTAACCACAATTTTGGCAAAAGAACTTAAAAATCTTTTAACCTTGCAAATGTAACAAAATAAACCATAAATATACACAAAACATACTTCATACGAGGCAATAATAATAATAATAATAATCATAATAAATAGTTTTTAAGTTAACAATAAGTTAAAACTACAAGCTTAAAGTCGCCCAAATAATACAAGTTTGTCGGCGCTATTTTGACATTTTTTTCTGTTTAAATTATTTTTATGTTGCAACAAAAGCTACCACAGACTTTTACAAACACAATCGAACACAGTTTGATTGGAACGAAAAGAATCTAAGTCTAAAATTGGCATACACTTTAAAAAAACTGCAACTAATCCGATAATGGAGGAAAAAATAAATAAAAATAAAAGAACAAACCGGACCCAATCAATGCAATCAAACATAATCGACCCATATGTGTGTTCTCTATGGCAACATCAACACAAATACACTCATTTAACAAGTGAGTCCTGATATGCAATTGAAATCAATAAATTACAAGAGGAAAAAAAAGAAGATATTCAGTCGACATGGGCGAAAAAAAAACAAAAAAAAAACAACTGATGAGCTATTAGACAGTATTCCTTTCAAGGTCACTGACGATTGCTCCGTTCAGTCGGAGTCTTTGCGCTTGTATGGTCAGAGCACAAATTACGGGGGGGCTGAGGAGGTTGTTATGGAAATTTCCAGATCAGAGCTCTCTCATTTGAGTTCTCCTTAACGAGCCGGCTCGTCTTTGCGCCGTCGTTCGTCCGATCTGGTTTTTGCTTGTTTGTTCCTTTCGCTATTCCGCAAACCTTTTCAGTGTGACGTTTAATTTCTTTTTTAAAAAATATATATCATTTGTTCTCAGTCAATATAAAAACAAAGCACATTGCACTTACTGTTCCATAGGAAAGTTTTTTTGTCTTTTTTTTTTTTTCTTCTAACATGATTATTGTTGTCGCTCGAGCGGTGTGTGTTTGTGTGCGGTACTGTTTCCTGTTCCTCGGCTCTCTTTGAGTGAAGGTGGTCTTTGAGTATGGAGATTCATTCCGGTCTTTGACGGCAATACATTAGACGACTCCGATGTCAGCCTTCCTAAAAAGCAAACTTAGTCGGTATTGGGGCGCTAATGCCTGACCAAAAACTAGCCAAATTAGTCCTGAACAGCAGTGAGATCGACAGATGCTCGATTAAGTACCGTATTGGCCCGAATATAAGACGGTGTTTTTTGCATTGACGTAAGATTGAAAAACTGGGTGTCGTCTTATATTCGGAGGTCTAGACATTATACCCATTCATGACGCTAGATGGCGCCAGATATCATTGAAGTGAATGTTGAACTTGACTCCCCAGGCCAAAGTGAACCCCTGCCACGAAGAATAAAAATAAAAATAGCGGTAGCACTGTAGTACTGTAATTATTTTCTGTATGAAAATTAATTTGGTGTTCAAAAAGTCTTTTTTCAAACTTGAGTCTTGAAAAAGGGGAGTCGTCTTATAATCAGGGCCGTCTTATATTCGGGCCAATACGGTATTTGAAGCAGTGATTTTAGGGATCGAATGGATCGTGAGACGAAGCAGGCGACAGAAATGTCAAGGGGGGGGGGGCTACTGTATCCAATGCTCCCCTTTAGTGAAAGGTGATAAGATTGATTGCTTGTTTCTGAGATGTCTTTTTAGCAGTCGGTGTCTGCGTGAAATGTGTGCAAATGGGATTTGCTTGGTGGGTTTGAGGAGCCACAAATGATAGGCGCAGCGGTACATGTTCAAAAGAAAGAACGCAAATTGTGGAGAGGGTCCTTCCAGATGCCACAAATAACAGATTTGTACAGCAATTAATCGAGGCGGTGAGGGGGCGTGTTGGATTTAAAACTCGTTCAGTACCAACCAATTCTGGACCAAGTCTGAAAAGACGTTTAAAAACGTCTTTGGGAGTGAATGAGTTAAGTTTTACTGACTGGCAGACCAAACTCTTTAGCAAAAAAAAAAAAAATCAACTATCTAAAGAATTGCGATCAGTGGTCACCACGAGGCCGCATTGTCATTTTAAATCTGCGCGTATCCTCTTTTACAAGCAGCGATTTGTTTTGTCCGGGCAATGAGATGGTCTCGCCGCACAAATTTTTTTTTTTTTTTTTTTTTCTTCATCTGGGATTCACAAGCCAAAGAACCAACATCAAGCAACACTGTACACGACGAGTTCAGCACAAGAGTGTCTGGGGTACTCAAAAGTATCCCCCTAACGGTTCGGCTTGACCTATTTTTTGATGTCAACTTCAGTTCTGTTTTTCTTCTTAGCTGTCAAGTTTGTCTCCAAAACGTTAGCCACGGTCGAGCGGTTTTAAGTTGCTGTGTGCGATAGTGTTCCTTTGCCCCCTTCCCGAGACTCCCACCTGCCACCGCATTGCTTGTTTCCCCCCTCCCTCTCACGCCTGCAAACATCAGAGGGTTTAAAATAAAGCCATGCAATGTCCCAATTTTTTTTTCTCTTTTACCCCGAGCTTAAGAATCTGTAAAAATTCAGCACAAGGTCTTGTTCCTTTGTATGTATAAAAATAGATTTATCTTTAATGTAATCCTTTCAAAGAGATCGCCCTCTTTGGCTAACACAGCGTCATTTAGAAAAGCAAAAAAAGCAAACAAGTCTTGAATAGAGTTGACCCCTATTTTAAATCTATGATCCCGCGCAGATAGCGAAAGACTTTCGCCCTTCGCCACGGTAGAGCTCACGTCTGCTCTTCACTAGACACTTCGGATAAGACGAGCGGGCCTTCATGTTCCATCAAGGAAAAAAAAAAAATTCCACGGCGCTGGGTTCGAAACGCATTTACGACACTTAATTTGTCATCTTGATGTTGCTCAGTTGACGGGCGAGGGCGGGATTTCAGCGACTTTTCAGAAGCTACCGAGTTGTTGGAAAGGAATCGAAGGACAGCCTTGTCAATGGTTGGTCCTTGAATTTGGAGCCGCGCTTCTCAGTTGCTTGTTTTAACTTGAGTCGATCAACTAAACGTTGTGATTTTGGAGGTTCCTGTCTGAGGATGAGATTGAAGAAGAATCCCTTTTAGCTTTTGCAAGTGTGTTATCTCTCAGCAGACCTGCCAAGTGCCTTGGTCAGCAAATCTCGTCTGACATCGATGTATTATTACTTTATCAGCCGTGACCAACGTGGGCTGCCTCGTGTATGGTAGCGTGCCAGCAGAAACCACTGTGTCAGGTACATGTGGTTGAGGTTCCGTTTTTTTTTTCCCCCCCCAAAAGCCTGGTCGCCTGAGGCATCTCATGCCGCATTTTGCACAGATGCAGCTAAAAAAAAAAAAAAAAAAAGCAAAACGTCATTTTCTGTCGTGCTGACAATCAACCCCGAATGTAACCCCTGCGCCACTCAGCTTTGGGATCGTTTTTGCTCCAGTGGACTCGTCTTAGGTGTACTATATTGTTTGGAGTGACGCTGTGAGAAGGGGGCATACTGGCTATTTATTTATTTATCCATTTTATTCCGGTTCCCAGATTCACGAGTTTACTTAAATCGGCATCGGTTCCGAGCGACCAAGCTCACACGGTGTTAGAGGATCTGCCTTGATGCTCGGCGCCGCCTAAAGCAGGTCATGGAAACAGTTGTCAAGGTTTTTAGAAAATGCTTACATATACGGCTATTATTACCACCACCTTATACCTGTATATTGAATATAGAGTTATATTTTTTTGATAGACGTAAAAGAGAACACTGTGTCTTCATTTCATTTTCTTTGATCTTAAAAAAAGTCACTGATTCAAAATGCCCAAGTGTAAAAAAAACAACAAAGCAAAACAAAAAAAACTAAGAAAAGAAAAAAAAATGCCATTCTCTCCTGCATGATACTAGCAGAGATTGTAGGGGTAAAAGTTTGGGTAAATTGCACATCTCTTAAAAAAAAAAATTGTTCGTTATTTTGTTTCTTTTGTTCATCAGTTGCCATCATTTGCCTGAATTCAATCAAAGCACAGCACACATTCTTTGTCACATTCATTAGCCTGTCTCCTAAATAGATAGCTCTTAACAACCCCTTACCCAGCAAACCAGCTACGTACCCTTTCTAATTCAATCCAGGCAAAGATAGGGAAAGGTCTAGCATGTTGTGGAAAGAGAACAGAAAAACTGCACTCGTGGGTTCGTTTGAAACTCTGACTTGCGGGATGCTTGCCTATGAATAGGTTCGGTCGTGTGTTTCGGTATCTGTGTTTGCGCGTGTCTGTGTCATTTGCGATTATATATTGTGAATGTGTGTGCGAAAGCGTCAGAGAGAGACTCAGTCCAGGCCCATAGATAAAGTGATGGCACGAGGGGGGAGGAGCTCAGGTAGCCCCGCCCCCCCGTGCAGGTCAAAGGTGCTGGCGCCTATGGCCCCTCTCTCAGGCCTTATGCTGCTTGCTGGTCTTGAAAGAAACCTGCAGCACGCGGTCGCCCAGGCGATAGCCGTTTAGGCTCGCGATCGCCATGGCCGCCTCATCGTAGTTGGTCATGGTGACAAAACCGAAGCCCTTACATTTGTTGGTCGTAAAGTCACGGATGACCTTGACATTGGTGACGGCGCCAAAGGGCCCAAAGAGCTGCCACAGGACGCTCTCGTCCGCCTCGGGCGACAGGTTGTACACAAAGATGCACCAGCCGGCTCCGGTGGGACCGGTGAGGTTGACGCCGGCGAGGCTGGTCATGCTGTCGATGGTGATCGGGGAGAATCTGGGGAAGAGAGTGGGAGAACTACCATGGGTGTCATTCTGAAGTTCCACACAACAATCGCTACTCTATGCTATCTCTGATGCCCGTGTGTCTTTTAAGTTTTGTCGATGGCTAAGGAGTCACGGGACCCCCCCCCCCCCCATCCCCATCTTATCCAGTAGTGGTTATGCACCTCAGTGTCTCCAAACTACCTGCTTTTGTAACAAAATGACGATATGTGACACCCACATGTTCTGCTTATTGTCTCTGGTGGCCTAAAAGCCTTCTGCAAGAATCGTAACAGACATGAATTCACAATGTTCAACTGAAACCACAGTGTCGAACGAAACACAGAAACCTAGAGAGGGATGAAAAGCAAAGTAAGAGTCAAATCATACAAAAACTGGAGCAAACAGACGCAAAAAACGCAATCTGGTATGTCCATGCTGGTGGGGGGGGGGAAAGGGGACATTGAAACAACTGAAAGGACAATGTTAGTTGGTAAGAATAATTAAATTAAAAAAAAGACGTGAAATTATTTGAATTGATCGAATAAAACCAAACAAAAATAAGGCTAAACAAAGCCATGCCAGAATACCCTGCTGCGATGGGGCTAGGTGAAGCTGTTGTCTAATTTCCAAGTCAGCAGATGGTATTCCGGGCACTTTGTTTGAAATTTTATTTTAGCATGGATGCTTTTGAAAGTACACCTTTTTTTTGGCATTTACCTCTTGACTCCGTAGCTGGCGTTTAGTAAATTGTCGAGTCTGCAACGCAAGAGGGAGAGTGAAGGGATGGAGAAGTTAGTTCGGAACTCTACAAGGCAGGGCTGGCCTTTCAGTCTAGATGCCAGCTGGCCTCCAGAGGGCATCCTTCATTTCAGTGTCGTGCCAAACCATCCTACCACATTCGTTGGGCTCAGTTTTGTCGAATTGCATTCCAGACATTTAAAGCATACCTTGTATCCCTGCTCATTTAACATCAATTGATTGGGGAAAAAAAATGACGTACTGTTAAAAAGAGAAAGCCAATCTTGGACCACTTCGTAGACTCCCTTGAAAACTGATTCTAGATCTGAAGAATATTCTGTGGTGAAAGCAGTAAATTGCAATTCCAAGTGACTCATTAGCAAGATCTGAAGGGTCAGGATGTATGGCAGTGATTAGGAAAGTGGTGTTTTTATGGTAAAAATCTGGTCTCTTACATTGGTTTTGAGCTGATATTTGGATCTGGTCCCTTTCCGAGAGAAGGGATCACGCTGCAGTTTAAAAGAAAGTCAGAGAAAAAGATAGCGTTTTAAGGAGATGCACACTTGAATTTTGTATTTATTTTTTTTGACCACACAATTCCCTTAATGTAAGGACAATTGCGAATTGTGTGTCTGTTTTTAGGACATGGTCTGACCTACAAATGCTATTGGGTCGCGCCACCTAATAGGATCTGAACACGGCCAAATTTGAAAGTGTTGTTGAGGGCTGGTCATTTTCTAAAACTCAAAAGACTCTTGAGTCATTCATGATATTCCGTTTGAGTTAAAAGTATGACATTTTGACACTCCTCACACTGCTATAATATAATGGCTTGACTTTGCTTCAAAGAGGTACTCTACCAATGTCGCATTGTCTAGCTCACCATGAAAGGACCGAAATCAAAGGCCAGACATCTTAGGCCCCGCGTAGAGCCGCAAATGGGTTCATTAAACCTGTTCCTAGGCCCACTGGATGTTTCAGGGACAACCTTGTAATGCATTCATTTAATTAAGTTCCCCCTTTTAAGCAGACTAGCACTGTGACACAGACCAATGACGTGCAACCTGGCCTGGAAAAACATCTTTTTCTAGATTGGTTAGCGACGGTCCCGTGAGGTTGTTCAATTTCCAGTACCTGAATCGCTGCGTCTGGTGATGCAGGGGCCCCGTGTAGCGTCGGGCCGCGGTCTGATACAGCTGAGTCAGCAAGGCCTGGCCTGTCTTCTGACTGGGGTTGTTGGCAAACTTGACGGTGATGGGCTCGGCAGCGCCCAGAGGCTTCTGTCCGTTCAGACCCTTGATGGCCTCCTCCGCTTCATTTCGTTTGTCGAACCGGATGAAACCAACTCCTCGTGATATGCCTGCTCCGAATAAGAAAACACGCTAATGTCACTACCTTGGCATCCGCGACGGGGGGCCTGTGGGAATAACCCTTCGACAATGGCCAGAGTTGATTCGTGCTAATGTGAAATAAGGCTATACCTGTGACTTGGTCCACTAAAATGCGAGATGTGATGATGCGACCGTATTGGGAGAAGAGCTGTTCCATGTCCTTCTGGCTCATGGTCTTGGGCAGTCCGCTGACGTAAAGATTTGCGTCGCGGATAGAAGCGGAACTTGGCCGTGCGTACGATACCTACAGATCACACAAACATCAACAAATCGGGAAATAGAAAGGTACAGTAGTACCTCTACTTACGAACTTAATTGGTTCTGGAAGAAATTTCTTAACTAGAAAATTTTGTCAGTCGAGATGCGTTTTCCATGCAAATTCCTTAATCCGTTCCAAGCCCCCCAAAATTCAGACATAAATGTTTTATGAAGCATGAAAATGCATCAAAATATGTAACAAACACGTTGTAATGAAATTATTGCACAATAAAATGAGTATTGTGCATAATGTAAAAAAAAACAAAAACAATGAATAAGGAATACACATTTTTCTCTTTAGTTCATGTTCTCTCTCAGAAGTTGTTTTTGCCTGGCATTTTGTCAAGAACTGATCCGAGGACGTTTGCTTTTATCGGCTTTTAACAATCCGTCTAAAATGTGCAAGGCAAACGTCAGCATAGCGAGCGATCACCCGACTGGTGAACACGTTTTCTGGGTGATTCACATTTACGTAAAACGTTCGGAACGCCTCATGGCCCGAGGGGTGAATAACGAGAACGCTGCATAAGCACATATCTATCTATCTACACACACAGACTCAAACGGTAGAGGTACTTCTTAGCCAATGGGATGCCAGGAAGATGCTCTGTAATAACCAAAGGCAGAGCAGCTATAGTATAGTATGTTGCGTTCAGGAAACGCGGAGTTACGAGTACCAACCCATACTGTATTTTTACCTTTCGTATCTTGAAATTTCGTTCGTAACAAGAGGCAATATTTTCCTGTTGAGGCGTTTCGTAACTTGAACATTTCGTATGAAGAGACGTTCGCAAGTTGAGGTACCGCTGTATTATTTCGGAATCCAAGTTCTACATCAACGTGCGTCCCTTTGACAATGACGCACCGAGACCATCGCGGCCAATTGAATCAGTCGGGTGTCTCTCGTCCAGAACAAGCCCCCACGAGTCAATTGCTTTAAGACTTCAAACCAGCACGCTAATAAGCCTTAAGCGTTTTGTGACTCAGTTACGTCGTCGCCGCATCTGTCGTTCTATTCCCAACACTTTCCATCCCTTTTGTCGGTTCGCTTTCATCATGTTTCAGAGAAAAGTCTGATTGTGGGGAAAAAAAAAAATACAATATGTTCTTGTTTGCAAGCACGACTGAGAGATAGCCCAGCTCAGCACGTCGTGGTGCTTGTTGTGAGTCTGGCGTTTGAGACAGAGTGCGTGTTGTTTGAGATAGGCTGAGCCGCCTTCCCCAGGCGGGCGCCCTGCCCCTTTTCCTTTGTCTCAATCCTCCGGGGGTGAACAAGCCCTACTGGCAAACAGGGTCAACGCATCACAAGACTCGCAGGAATCAAACTCCTTTGCTAACAACACTTTACCACAAGGTTAAGGCTCATTGGGCCCAAACCTTATACGATGAGCTAAAATGTTCTAGTCTAGTTTTCCGAATCAAACACGCTGGCCTGATATCTTTAGCGACGAATACAGGTGTTCGCCAAACACCAAATGTCTATTGTGTGCACTGTGTAAGCAAGTGAGGGTTGTGCGGCGCAGTGATTAGGGTGCTCTGGAGGAGCCGGGCGGGGCGGGGTGGGATGGGGGGGGCGTTACATTTGGGGAGCAGAGGCTGCCCTATAATTAACCCTCTCCCGGCCTCTCCCACAGTACAGATGGTGCCTGAGGCCCATATGGCCTCTAATCCTGTCAGCTCTACCCCCTACCCCTTGCCCATATTACAACGACCCCCCCCCCCCCCCCCCCCCCCCCCCCCTGTGT
>CAAKHF010016603.1:0-18065 GCA_901007745.1 Hippocampus kuda
CAAAATCATTTCACTCCCACATTAATCTGCAATACACACACACACACACACACACACACACATTAAAAAAAAAAATAATAATGTTGCACACATGGGTATCTGCCATTCATTCATACATTTTCCAAAACTCTCATCCTCACTACGCTCGGCAAGGCAAAGCTGATTTTTAGATCGAAATACACAGATGAGTTTAATCGCCATCAAAATTAAGAAAATTGTTGTGTTGACTGAGAAATGGATAAATAGCTTTTCTCGTTTATGCTGAGCAGCCCCTCAACCCCTTTTGTCCTTCGCTGTTAGGTTGGTAGGTCCTGGTCCTGGAGCAGCACTGGCTGGAGGAGTTTTTGCCGTTTCCAGGCTGAGTTGGCAGTGGTCAGTGGTTGCCGAGGTTTTCACCCTCAACAATCTTTTCACCGGGCTGCTCGTCTTCTCTGCTGCCAGCTTTCACTCGGCTACGAATGCATCCGAGAGGCGAAAGGTAAGTAGACTTTCAGCTTTGACTTTTTCAAATTTCTTGTCGAGATGTCCTCAGAACGTCATGTGTACTGTTAGCATTCACAGTGGGGGGCGCTTTGCTGCGGGCTGGGACTCTGCAACCAGCATACCCTGGTGCTTTATGTACTTCCAGTCATCCCGTGGGTCTTCCATAGACTCCGCTCACACGGGGTAAGCATGAGATTCTTACGTGTTGATTTTTTTTTTTTTACAGCACCTAGCTTGATTGCAAATTGGTTTGCTGTCTTGACAGGAGCTGTCGCTACGTAGCCTCATGTCGATGGGAATTTGCTTCCTGCTGGGTTTTCTGCCCTACATCTTCCTGCCTTTTTCCTCTTACATGAACGCTGCCCGTTGGAGCTGGGGCGACCAGACCACTATATCGGGCCTGCTAACCCACCTGCTCAGGGCTGAATATGGTACCTTCAGTCTGGTAAGTGTTGCTTGCTCTGTTTGAGTTTTTTTTGTTCTCTGGCGTATCAAGTTTTACTTGGCTCTCTTTCTGTGTTTGCAGGCAAAGACGGAGAGCTCTGCGAACCTGACGTCATTGCTGAAGTGAGTTTTATTTTCTTCTTCTTTTCATACTTGTCAAAAATCTGTTTTGATATATATGCAGAATTATTTTTCATTATGCAGGTATGGTTTGCTTTGCAGTATAGCTATGTGTGATCAGAGGTACAGTCAGGGAGCTGGAGAACCCGGCTATCCTTGGAACTAGTTCTTGGTGATGGACAAAGGCTTAACCACACCAACTTGTTCACAGTGCTCAATCATTTCCACAGCCTATCCCTCTCTCTCTTTCATGAGCTTTTGTTCTTCTACTCTCTCCCATCAAAGCACAAGTGAACCTTCTTAGAGGGCCAAATCGCTGTGTTTTGTTTCACCAGCAGTTTGAAGTGATCACTCAGTGCTGGTGTTTAAAGCGTGACGAGTTGTGATGACAGACGCTGCAACAGCCCTGGAAAAAAAAAAAAAAGTATTTTCTCGACTCCACCCGCCAACACTCACACACACACACACACACACACACACACACACACACACACACACACACACACACACACACACACACACACACGAAATGGGGGTGCCTATGCATCTTAAGGCTCCCCCCAGCATCCCTCTGCCAGGCACCCACTACTACTCATCACCCCCGCCGCTTGATGGACAACCGCACCTTCAAAATGGGGAAGACAGGCGAACATGACAAGCATGTCGCACTGGAGACGTAAACCCAGTGAAGAAGCTGACACAACCACTCGCAAGCACACACTCGCACATAGTGTACATTGGGAGATAGAGAGACTCAATAAGCTGTCAAATCGAGATGGGTATTAAGCAAGAGGCAGGAAACTATCTTTGCTCTGAGAAAGCGCTCAGTGACTGACAAGGGCTGAGAAGAGAGGACGGGGCACCGGGGGGGGTGCGTGACACTGTCATTCGAATCTGTCAATCTGTTTGAAAGGAGGAGCGCACAGTCCAAAGAGTTTGTTTTGATCGGGAACGGCGAGGATTGAATTGGTGTCCTTGAGTTCTGTCATAGGACGAGCATCTGAGTTTGTCTTGCACGTTTGTCAGCATGTGTGCCCATCGTGTTTGTTTGTGTATTTGTAGGGCCCAGTGGGACCACTGCCTGGCAGACCTTTCTCTTCCCGTTGTGGCTCTGGCGGCATTGGGCCTCCTTCTCACCTCAATGGATAGGTAAGATGAAGCCCTTTAAGAAACAAAACCAAAGAAGCCCATCGCAGACTGAATGATGTTGCTGAATATGACTGAACAATGACGGGGGGGGACGGCAAGTCACACTCCTGCACCAGGAAATTGAACCTTGCACACATAATGGGTGGCAGTTTCTCGCTTCATAACTGAAGTTATAATTTGAGTTGTGAAAACATATGTGATACGACATGGCACTTTTGATGGCATTTCGATCTGCAATGTGATTCAAATTCCACCAACCACATGTGATTCAAATTCTGAATCACGGCAAGACTAGTGGCCAACGGTCTACCACTGATGAGAACTAGTTGCATACAATGTGAAAGTTTAGTCGCGTTTGGCTACTTTGCTCAATGTGCGGCAGGCCAAGCCAAGCACTGTTTTTGAATTTGCGTCCACAAGTAGACTATTTTATGCTGTAGGACTGATCCCTGCAAATTCCTATCACTATACACTAATGAAGTGCAAGATCATGCAATGGGATGTCAAAATGAAATCGTAGAAATGCCAGTTTTCCTAATAATGGATATGATTTGATGAAATCTCAAACACTGTGTAACACTTACCTAAGTGACTAGAATCAAGTTTACACCTTTTCTGTCTCATTTTTGGTTTGCTTAGTTTTTAGTACAGTTTCCAGCCAAGCTGAAATGATTCAGAGCTTGGCGGCAGATCCTAATGACTCGGGCTACTTTGAGAAAATGCCCCTCTTAGCTAGCTGAATTATGGACTCACTCTTATGTCAATGGAAAATCAATTTTTCTCCAGCATTGTTTCTGTTTTCTTGTTCCAGCATGTATCGCTCCATGTCCTGGCTGTTGATTTCCATGCTGCTCATATACTCACTGTTTTTTGCTTGGAGGGCAAACTTGGACATCAGTAGACCTTTACTGCTTGGAGTGGTAAAAAAAACAAAAAACAGATCATTGTATTACTGTATATTAATTGACAATTACGGCAGCGATGCAGCAAAATGTATTGTGTTGAAGTCCAACTGCAGGAATCACTCTGTCTGCTGCAGGTAGAGCGTTTTTGGATCCAGGGTGATGCTATATTGTGTGTGCTGGCTGGACTCGGCTCCAGCCTTACTCTCACTCGGTTGGAGCGGTGGCTAGGCCGTGGGGGGTTTTGGAAGACCACAGCCTGGGTCTTCACCACAGCTCTACTGGTAAACATGATGCACACTAATCGCAGGTGAGTGCTTGGCATCCATGCTTTTGGGGGGAAAGTTATGACATTCTGTCTAAAATTCACTTGGTTTGATTTGCCAACATTTTGCCTAATTGGTCTCGAATTTGCACTTCCATAGCAATAAATCAGAGAACACCACTAAGCTTTTTCTTTTGTAAAAGTTTTGGTTTTGCTTTTACTTTTAATTGGCGTGAAAAAGGTGTCACTCAGTTACAGAGCGTCTGAATGCTCTTGAGGGATTAACTAACATTGAATTGTATGAACGCCCACTTTTCCAGTGTTACTTCAGCAGAGAAAAGTTAAAGCGAAGAGAAAAGGGGGAAAATAAAAAGTCCTCTCTCATACCTTTTTAAAATCCCTTTGCTTAAGTTTTCCCCCCCGAATCAACCCGATTTGTTTCTAGTCTGTGCTTCAGACCTGCGGTATGAACATGTCAGGCTTCTCTCCGCTCACCCCGTGGTAAGGGCTAAAGTGAGCCACGGTTAGCACATAGATTCTACTCGCTGAGCTCAGCCTGAGATGTTAGCTGTCCGAAGAGGCAGATTACACCAACGAGGTGCAGAGGAGTGCCAGACAGCCATCACTGAGCGGCTTTGATCATGAAGAGAGCATGGCCTGCGCTGTCATTCCCATCACACCTGTCTGCTCACGATTAGATAGGCAGCTGGAGCGCTGTACACAGGCAAAGGGGCGGGGCCACTGACAACTTCCCCTCAGAGCACCTTGTGAGCGCACTCCCAAGCAAATATGCTGACTTTCTTTTGTACAGTATCCCGCTTAGAATGGAGGTGAAGGTGCACCCTTAGCCCTTTTTTAATGCAAGTAAACAAAGCTGCTGTTTCCATACACGTCGGTGATCTTAGGGAATGTGACCAGAGCAATAACAGCGTGGTGGAACGCTTCGGCAGAGAGCTTTTAGCCTCCTTCCCAACGGACTCCATCATCCTGACCAGAGGAGATCTGCCGGGGAACTCCCTCCGCTACCTGCACTACTGTCTTGATGTGCGGCCTGACGTGCGCCTGGTCGACCAGGAAGTGAGAGCCTCGCCTTGTCCTCACTCTCTCTGATCAAGCTTGGGTCTAAATGAGAACAAAGTACACATGAGTAAACACCCTTGTTTCTTGTAAAATAAAGTCAATGAGTTGTCCCTCTGTATTGACCATAATATTGAGTATTGACCATAATACTAATGGGAAATTTTATTCATTGGCTGAAGAAATTGTCTACTCACACTTACTTACGTTTGAAAATCCTGTTTGGCGAACCAATTTGTTATAAGAGATTTAAACATTTGTCGATACAACAACACCATTGACTGTTCAAGCGCACACCCTTCCTGTTTTCATCATTCTAAACAAAGAAACACAAACCTACTTCTCTTTCTCCTCTCTAGATGATGACATACAGTTGGTATGTGAGAAAGCTTGGCGCGCACCTCCGTGGGGTGCACTTTCCCGGCCGGCAATGGGACTCCGTCCACTCTGAGGAGAAAGGCACCTTCAATCTAGAGGAATTTCTGATGCACAACTCCCAGTGAGTCTCAAATTAATGCTAAAATTATCGAATGATCTAAGCAGTAGGTGATCTCATTAGGCAGTGGAATGGTTGACCCACCGCTGAACGCTGGGTGAAGATAAGCACATACGTATTTTGAGGCCTTAAAAGGACTTTGATGAATCACTAGTCACTAATCTGCTTGATTGTGTCAAACAGTCTCTCTTGGCTCTATTCTGAAACTGAGATATGACCTGTAAATGCCGAATCCACCAGGGGGCAGTATTTGCTTGGGGAAAAATGCCTCTCGGCCTCTCAGTGGGGCAACACTGCACAGGGGTTTGAACCCTCAGGGCACGTGGCTTTGGTATGTAGCACCTGGTAAAGAGTGTGCTGACTAAGGAAATACACAGGAATTAATTAGCCTGCTTGTGTTATCTAGAATGAAGGCGAAAAGGGGTTCATTTTCGAGCTGACACTATTTCTTTTTCTGCAGGAGGGACGTGTTTGCCTGTATTGGGCTGCCTGATGGAGACCCGAGTTGGGGTCGTAGCTTCTCCCGCTGGCCCTTCGGTGTGTGTGACTTCTTGGTTCCTGCTCGGAGGCAGTTTCGCCCCAAAGAGTGGGCGAGTCACACACACAATCTTTACAACTGGAGCGAGCCACACAACCGGTAAGCAACCAAAAGAGAGCCGCCACGTACATTTTAAACCATGCAGTCGGTGGCTACAATATTTGGTGCACTTGCACAGTATAATACATTCTAATATGCCATATCAACAATTCTGCCATTACGTTATAGTCTGATTTTATTTCGATAGCTGTAGACACAAATTTTATTCATCCTGTGAGGGAAATTAAAATCGATAAACCTGTTTTTTTTTTTTCGAAAATACTAACAGTGACGGGAATGACTTCCTGATAAATGTGTTGTTCAGTTTTATTTACATTTACTGGGTTTAATTTTTCATTTTGCCATTCTGTTTGTCATTCAGACAGACAAGTAAACAAAATGGATTTAATCAAAGGAAGCAGATCTGTTTGCTTCTTGTCTCACGGCTCCTCAGTCGTCCTCGTGGAGCTTGGCTGTGCTCTGTTCTCCACGCTGTGATCTGCTTTCTTTGTGAATTCAAGCAGAGCATAGACATTAGGCTCTCAGCCATTTGAAATGAAAGTGAAGATGGGAAATAATGAGTTTCATATTGCGTTTTGTCAATAACTGTGTCAAAAGTGGAATTAGTCAGAGCTACATCTTCTGTTGCGGTTGCCAGCAGCCCCTCATTCACTCAGATATCCACGGCTGAATACTGTGACATTATTTCTCGCACTCCAACGACAAGCGTGTCCGCCGATGCCCAGCAGCTAAATATTAGCACCGGGACCCCGCTAAAATATTCTTTTGAAGAAGAGGTCAAGTGGTTACAATCTTCATGTGGGGAAAAAAAAAAGGGACAAATGTGGTTTTACTCCATGTCTAATATGCAAGCCGGCATTGTTGCACAGTCATTTAAAGTTTATGCATTAAATATTTGTTTAGCGCTCCAGACCACGCGTAAGTCGAGTGGAACAATATATTCGCATTTGTATTCATTTAGAGTTGCTGCCTGAAGCTTTTCAAAAAAATTTCTCTCCCCCCCCTTTCCCCCTCTGTGTGAAGTTTCCACTCTGCGTCCTGGGAGCGTGTGGCTAACGAGGAGATGTGGCAAGCCAGGTACACTCAAACTGTCCAATTTAAGATGCGCTTACACTTTGCATAAATACGCTGCACTTGCTCTCCATAGATCAGTAATGTGTGGTCGAGCATCTTCGGTACGTGTGCATTCCGTTCTGCAACTGTATCTCCATAAGTCACTCTATTGAAGTGGTGTGTCATCCAGCCATGCGGCCAGCACTTAGCCCTGATCCCTAAGCGCTTTGTTTCAGGATAAAGACGGCTTTCTTTCTGTTTGACCTGGCAGAGGGGATGCAGCGAGAGGGCAAATCTGACCTCTTTGAGCTGTCTTACACTGTGAGTCTGACGTCAACAATGCTCCTACATCAGTAATATTCTTTTTTTTCTTTTTAATAGCGGACAGATTTAGGTGCCACTTCCTGGAAATACTGCAAAATCACTCCCATTGTCAAAACATCTGTTTTCGTAATTGTCCGGCTGTGTGTGCCTACAGCTGTATAAGGCGCTTGTGGAGTCCGCCTCCAACTATCCTTCAAACTGGGACAAGAACCTGGCACTGGCCTGCGAGAGGCTGCTGCGCTCAGGTCACCAAGGCCACAGTCCAGACACCTTGTTGACCTGCAGCATCCAGCACTTCAGCCTGTACTTGGACAAGGAACCCACAGACCCGCAGGCTCCCGCCATCCGCTCGGCCGTTGCGCACCTGTTGAAAGAAAGAGCCCGGCACCGCCAGAGCCTCAAGCAAACCACCTGACAGGTTTGACCAGACACCCAGAAGTTGTGAAACTGACCTGAGAGCGGACAAGCTTCTTGTTCCGCTGGCTCTCCAGAAGGAAGCGCAGTAATGTGCCGGTTGTGGTGTTTTGTCAGGGTTTGGACTAAATTGCCACATTGGGTGAACTGAGTAATGTGGTGAGAGAGCTGGACTACACGAAGCCTCGAATGACCCCAATCAAGTGTGCCCCATTAGACTCTGGCACTTGATTGCTTGATCATTACATCTTCTGTTCCGTTTGCCCCCTCCTCTCTTGCTCATGCAGCTTTTAATGTACTGATTATTTTTGCCTTGGCCGACACTCCGCTTCTCTTTTTTTTCCCCCCTCTCACATTAGGATGACGAGATTGAGGGAAACCCAATTTGGGGGCAGAAATAGGGGATTAGAGCAGCTGTTTAATCTAGGACAGACTCGCACTGTGCCACCCAGTCCCGGCACTCGCCACCCATCCCCCTGTCCATCCATCAGTCTATCTTGGATAGTCTTTTAAATGTTTAAAACTAATGCATTCGATTAGGCCCCCCCCTCCCTCCCATCCCCCACTCCCTCACACACTCTTCCGTCCTAACGGGAGGCCTGTAATCCTTCGTGGATTTAAATGAAATGTCACAATGCCAGAGACCCTTTTAAAGTGCGTGTGCGCACACGTGTCAGTTTGTTTTTAAAAATGTACACATGTGCCTGAACATGTGTAGATCTCAACCAAAGTCCTCCCCTTGCCAGACACATGCAGAAATACACTCGGTAAGTGGGTCAGTGCACCCCGAATATCTGAGAAGTTTTGATGAATCCAGACACACGCTTGACATGCAAGCTCCTGCAGAAATAGATGCGCCTTTGTGGTCACCTGGACATACGAGTGACACTTCAGATGAAGGAACCAGATATTGACGTCCCACTGATGTTGTAAGAGGATTGATGGCAATCAGTTGCTTGCTACATTGAAAGTTGCGGTTGTTTGAACACATTTTTCACCTTTTTTGTGTCCAAAGTCTTTTTTTCGTTGGTTTAATAAAGAATTGGGGAACACAGAAGACTTTGTGTCGTTGTTGCCCACCACATACGTGAGATCACAAGTTGTGCGTTTGGGCGGTTTGTTGTCTCATGCGCTCTTTATGTTTTTGCTTTACTTGTCTCCCTTCCGCCCTCATCCGCGTCCTCCCCTCTTCCTCTCCTCTCGCTGCCTCTTCCTCTGAGAGTCGGTTGCCCACCCTAAATCAGCAAGCTGCCGCGGATTGTGGCAACCCGTGGAATCGCCGTGACCGAGGATGCAGGCAGGGAGCCACGACAACGCTGGAATGTGGGGCGTCTGAGGAGATAAGAGCTCTGAGAGCCCAGCCAGGGAGACTCGAGTGATGGGGCACGTGTGGAGGGGGAGAAGGGTGGGGTGTGTGTGAGGCAAGTGAGGGTGAGACAGGAACAGGGGAAGCAGCAGGTCTATGAATGGGGAGACAGAGAGACAACGGCATAAACAGCCCGAGAGTAAGGCGGCGCGAGAGGGGCGGGGGACTTGATGGGGGCACACTCTGGAGATGGGAAGCCAGCCTTATTCCTCTTTGCATTTCATTTACATCCCTGGCCGTATCGACCAATCGGATTGGGAGCAAAGCCCAGGGCTTAGAAGGGGAATAAAAAGACAAAATGTCTTTGCTGCTCTCATCCCTCCCTGATAATACCCTCTCTGTTTTTCTTTTCTCTTTTTCCTCCCCGTCTATAAGTAGATACTGTCCGAAATGCCAGCAGAAAAGCGACACCTCCGCTTGCTGTGTATCTCAGATAGACGGAGCGGGGAGCAGGGGCTGAAAAGACAGCTTTAGCAACTGGGCCTATCTCCTCTCTGGCTGCATGGAAGCTGCGGTGGAGGGAGGCGGCGGCTTGGGATGGGTCTGTTAGTTCATGTTTGGGAAGAGAACAGAGGGTGTGAGCGCCATGATATACAGAGCTGGCCGCAGTTTTCGCAGAATCTTACACTCTGGAAAAACTTTGCGTGCAGATCCCATTCTTAAGCATGAGAAACCTGTTTCAAGGATGCTTACCGGGCACCACCCATCTGTGTGCTGGTTGCCAACTTCTGCCTCCAAACTTCCACACACATTCTTTGTTGTGTCAATAGTGTTGAAAGGAAAACAATTCGGGAAGACAGTAACTTCACATACTCTATGGACCAAAGTAAGGGGACACCTACAGAAGAAGACAGCGTGAAGTTGGGAACCAACAGCCCCTGCTTCTGGGAAAACTTGACTGAAGGTTTTGTGTTTTTCTAGGAGAATATGTAACACCATGTTTGTTTTTCAGTGGTTGAGGTCTAGGCCCAAGTTCTTCCATGACCTTTTTGACCTTGCCCTTGAAAAATGGTCTTCAGACTTCTATCCATCCATCCATCCATTTTCCAATTCGCTTATCCTCACAAGGGTCGTGGAGGGTGTTGGAGCCTATCCCAGCTGTCTTCGGGCAGTAGGCGGGGGACACCCTGAACCGGTTGCCAGCCAACCGCAGGGCGTCTTCAGACTTTTGATTAAAAAAAAAATGCCTGTAAGTACCCCCATACTGACTAACATCAGAATACAGCAGCGTAGTAGGCCCAAGTGTTCATCAGAAAGGGACAGAATCTGTCTTGTTAAAGATGTAATGTTCCAAGAATTCTGTGCAAATCTTATCGAAAAAGAAAGTCATAGTATTCTGACAAAAAAAAATTATGAAAAACTTGTGATAGTCTATTATTTGGGAAAAAACACCACCCTAATCTTTACCGGGATAAAATCCAAACATTACAAGAAAAAAAGAAATCATCCAAGATGAAGGATGGAATAGGACAATAAATATCAAAGAAAATACATACAATTAAAGTCATTGAGTTACATGAAAAAGAACAACTAATTGACCTTAAGTTTAAAAAGAAACTGCTCTTAAAGTTGGAATGCTTTGAACTTGCAAGTGAAGTCCAACTGAACTGTACTTGGACACTTGTGGTACTCGTGCTCCACTTTGAGAACCACTGCACTTGATTTTTTTTAAGAGGAGATGTCCTACATTTTTATTGACCCTGACGCTTTGCTCTTATGCGTATTGAGTAGAATTATGCCCATTAGCGTCTGTGTTGACATGCCATGATTGATTATCAAGAGTTTGTTGACAATCACCCTTAACGTGTGCTTCTCACTGTGTGGGAGTTACTGTCTGTCTGCAGTTGTAGGTACAGTATGTTTGCAAGCCTAATAAGCTTATTTGTGCAGGTGTGAGGGAGAGCTCTCCATTGTGTTTGTATTTGGGTGGCGCCCATTGTGTGTCGCGTTTTTTTTTTTCCTTTGGCCATTTCATCAGGAACCCTCCCAAACCTCTGGGTGGACTTGTTTGTTGCACTGGGCAGGGTCCTCGGCTTCCCCCCCCCCCTCTTTTTTTTTTTTTGGGTGAAATGCAAGATTCGCAAATATCCTCACGGAAACACCCTGAAATCAAACCAAATAAACCTTGTTGTTGTCGTAAAGTGGATTTGAGGTCAAAGGTCTTGGGGAATGCGACAGCTCCCGTTTTCGGGATCATTCGTCAAACTCGCAGTCCCAACTCCGGAATATTTGACTGTACTGATGTTAAATTGATGAGGTGGGGCTTTCGTGTCAACAGAGGACGTTTATGCTTGCTTTTCATATCCAAACTTGACTGTAATCCTCGGCAATAGACCCGTGAATGTTTTTATTTGCGCGCGTGATAGCACTTCACATGCAATGTTTGTCCGTCTACTTTGTGCCCATTTTCATAGAGTTCTAATCTGTCCATGCGGGATAACTTTTGAGTTCTTGTGAGAATATTATCCCCAAGTTGCCGCTGTTATCTTGTGTACACACATTTGTTTATTTGATGTGGTGCCTCTCCACTACACCACGTGTGTGTGTGTATCAAAGACGGCAGTGCGGAGCATAATTGAAAATGGTTACCGTGGCGAAAGGTCTCTTTATGCTCGACTACGAAGAGGCAGGAAAAAAAAAAACGCGTTCTCCGCTGCCGCCTTAGATCTATTTAAATAATTGAGGAGTAAACTGACAAATTAGGCACCTTTATAGATGCCCCTGGGCTCTCTCTGGGGTCCTTCACATTTTACCGTTTCGCCAATTCAAAGACACAGCCACAAGGCACAGGATAATATCTGTACACTTGGAGACGCGTCTGCCGGTGCGCATGTGTGTCTGTATGTGTTAAATGTGCGTTTGTGTGTGAGAGAAGGACTACAGTGGGCCAGGAGGTGTTTCGCCAATCAAGCGGGCCACACTTCCTCCCCCAGGTTCTAATTTTGTGCCACATTAAAAAGCTCGGCCTCCATTTAGGACATAGTGAAGCATTTTCATAATGTGCCGGGTCTCTCGACTAGCTCGGGGTGCCTTCTTCCCCCCTCCGACCCCCGTCGCACGCTCTCACTCTACGTCTGAATGGAAGGCCCGAGGAGGAAGAAGGGGAAAATGATTCCCCCTCCTTTCAACCAACCCGCTCCTCTTCTGCATAATGTTGCTCCGAGGTGTGCGCAGTAGCTAATATTTGCAGTATCTCTTTAATGGCGCTCTATTAGGCCTGAATATGATATCCTGTACAAAAGCTAACATTACTCTCTTTTAGGTGTGAACAAATGATATCCTTTTTGTATTTTGCCGGCATATATATCTGCTTTCCGTATCATTAGTGCGACGATTGTTTTGCTTGCTCGGGTAAAATCTAAGGTGTAATATGGAGTTCCGACACAAACTGGGATAAATCTCAAGCAACACCATCCATTCGTGCTCTCCAATATGCAGAGGCGCTGATTCCTATGTGATCGGTCACATAATTCACAGTCTCAGGGGGCATTTCCTTGCTGACAGACAAGCTAATCTAAAATCCCCCAATTTACAAATGAAAATCCCACCATCCAATTGAGCTAATAGAGGGACTTGAATGGGATAATAAGATGTGCTGTAATACTGTGTAAAAAGCCTCAAATGTTGGTGTTGGTATTCGAGCCCATGCGGCGGCGTGTTTGACTGTTTGCTGTGATTAGAGGGGCCCGCGGCCCTGGCGGCAGCTCCGTGCCTGGGATGGGGTGCCTCTCCCTGGGCAAGGAGATACGCCCGTGTGCCCCTGCCGCTGGAGCTCCAGGGAGACCAATTTTCTCTCTCTCTTTCTCTCTCTTTCTCACTTACATACAGCCTTTCCTTCTCTTTCCCTCTCTCTAATTTTGTCACCTTGTCACTCTGCCGTCTGTCTCTGATCGTGTGTCCATCTGTCTCTCTCATGAAAGTCACCTAGATTACATCCAGTATATTAATGTGGTCATAGAAATCAATCATATAAATGTAGTTCTTAAAATTAAAAAAAAAAAAACCTCTCTCTCTCTTTCTCTCTCTCTCGCTCTCTCTCTTTTCTGTCTGCCGTTCGGCCTCGCGCTGGGATGTGCCGTAGCGCTGCTTGCAGATGTGCACAAACAAGGCGGGGATTAAAAGCAAAACGAATCTAAACAGACAAATGGAATTAGAGTGATGGGTGTCACTGGGCTGGTTCACAGTGATAAACAATACGATGCCCTGTGTGAGTGTGTGTCTGGGGGATTATCAGTGGTTGTGTGTGGCGTGCGTGGCTGCTTCTGTGTGTTTGCCTAGCCGTCTATATTTTTGTAATTATGTGTGTGTATGTTTATTTGATCACGTGTGCGCTTGGTAATGTATCGTTCCATATGGACACTGCATGTTTGTGCTGCGCTTTTCCTCCTATTTCTTTCTTGTGTTTACCTTTTACCTCCACCTAGAAGGTTATCTTTTATTGCCGTTTGTTTGTTTGTGACTAAGATTAAACAATAACTGCTTCCCCGATTTCTGCAAAACCGAGTGACGAATGAGGTCATGTGCCAAGGCAAACCTCATCGAATCTTGGTGAAGATCCAGAAACAAGTGCAAATCGATTTTTCTTTTCTTTTTTAACGTTTTAAGACTCTCCCTCCTCAGCTTTTCAGTGAATAACGCTCGAATCTTAATAGCAACCTGTTGACACATGCTGGAGGTGATTATCCAAGCATCTTTTTTTTTTGTTAAATGTCTCCAATATTTCCATCCATCCATTTTCTGATACGCTTTATCCTCACAAGGGTCATGGGGGGTGTGCTGGAGCCTATCCCAGCCGTCTTCGGGCAGTAGGCCGAACACTCTGAACCGGTTGCCGGCCAATCTCAGGGCACACAGAGACGAACAACCATCCACACTCACACTCACACCTAGGGACAATTTCACCGGGCTGTCTCCAATACTTGTATATGATATTTGGGTATAATGTTGGTAGCAGTTAGAGAATGTAATTCGTATTTTGCCTAAAAACATAAAATAAACTGTAAAACCTGAGAAACTGATCAGTTGATGGCCATCTCCTTTCTGTAGATCTATAACTTAGCCTCGATGTGCTGTGTTAAAAAAAAAAAGGTTGGGGGTGGGAGGGTTGGCATGAACCCCAGCCTGTAAGCATAATGGTACAAGTCAGAGGTTCATATGTGAACATATTTCCTTGTGGCGGGCATTTGTGTGTTTAGATGCTATGGAGGTCAAGTGATTGGAGCCGCCAGCAGGGGGGCTAGTGATCAACAGTCTGTGGAACCCCTGCAGGGGGTCCTTTGAGCTTAGTGATAAGCTCTTGCCCGCCAGATGGGCACAGCACATCCCCAACATCGCACATCAGCACCAACACCCTTTGGACCGCACTCACACCGCTGCCCTCTAGCTCCCTCTTAGGAAATGAGGTGACTGTAATCCTCAATTCCTCGACTGACTCAGAGGTCATTTAGTGACTCGAAAATCCTTTGGGAGGCCTAACCAGTACAGACATTTGATTAAAACTAACATTTCTAATGATATTTCTTGACAGGACCACATGAGTAGAAAGTTGGGTTCAGAGGGTGAGATGAGGAACTCTTCAAAGTGTCACCGAGTGGACGTTGTGGCCAGTCAGCATGTTGCAGCATCGCAAATAAAATATGTAGGCCGGTTTGATGTGCTGTTATTTCAGAGCCACAGGCAACACTGAAACTGCGTGTGTGTGTGTGCGTGTGCGTGTGCGTGTGCGTGTGCGTGTGCGTGTGTGTGTGCGTGTGTGTGTGTGTGTGTGTGTGTGTGTGTGTGTGTGTGTGTGTGTTAGTACATTTAGAGGACACATCTGCTCTCACATGGGTCCTGGCTTTCGACTCTCAGTCGTCCAGATAATCAACAATGGTAGTCGAATCAAGACACTTGGACTTTTTTTTGTGATTTTTTTTTCCCCGTGTTTTATAAAAATTTTAAAATATGATTTCGGCAAGGATGCTATTAAGCTTAAAATATCATTAGTACATTTTAGAGACTTGATTTAATGTTTGCCCCTTTTCATGTTGCTCACACCAACCAGTCACTGAGCCCGTAGAGTTGAGCAAAGGTGGATTTGAACCCTTTCATGCACCCTGTAACTTGATAACATCATGAGTTGTCCACTATTGTAACCGCTGAAAGGGTTCATTCAACCATATAATACATGGATTGATGGATAAATAGCACTCCACATGTGAATTCCAACAAAATGTACTTATTTTTGCAGCATGGCCTCAGTTTTGGTGTGCGTCACGGGAGAATTTTTGCATGTGGTTGTACGTGATAAAAAGTACCGTAGTCCAGTTTGAATGTTATTAGGCAACAGAGGACCAAAGTTCTTCTTGTCAAGATGACCCTTTTTTGATTATGACTTATAAATGCAACTGAATGCGCAGCTCAACCCTCAGGATTTCACATTCCCGCAGCTGGCCTGACGAAACGCTGTTACTGTGCTAACCTGTCGTGAACTTGTCTGCTAGTCGTCGTACCTACATGAGCTCTTCAGGGGCTCCGCGGCTTGACTCAGGAAATTGTGTTCGAGTTGCTAGCGCACAGATTACACGAGACAAGTGCACAAACAAATAAAAGATTACATGTCTCAGTGTAATGCCCTTTCAACAAGCCGCACAGCACAATGCTCTTCTCTCCCCAAGCTGTGTTGTGAAGGCCTGCCGGCTAGCTACGCTATGTCATCACACGAGCCTCATCCCTCTGACGCTCTTAGGTAGGTAGACTTTGGAGTTCAAGTGACTACGGGCCCCTTTTTTTTTTTTTTTTTTTTTTAAGAAGGGAAGAAAGACTCTGGTGTTGTTCTTGAAAAGCTATGTTTATCCAGGATTAGAGACACCAGCATGTTAATAATTGTTTCTCACAGAACTGCAAAGAAGCACTTTCCTGTAATCCCCTAATCAGGCATTACACCTCTGAGCGAAGCCACAACGCAGGCGCGTAGTGTATGTGACGCAGCACGCCCACAGAGTGTAATGCGCCCACGTCTCCCCCTATGACGTCCCCGCATGGCTCACCAAGCACCTGCTCGCTTCGTTGCTGTCATTCACTCAATGACCAAGACCGGGGTGGGGTCTGAGGCAATTCCAAACTTCTATTAAACGAGGTAAAAACTTAAAAGAATAATTGATATGCTAGGCAGTGATGTCAGCATACTGTGGCAAAACGTTACCTCACCTATCCGGCATGTGTTGTGTATAGTTGAATACTGAACACCTGCTCTGTCAAAATAAAGGGCCTGCGTTCTCTGCAAAAAAAATATGGTAACAGTTTGCATTGAGTTTATTAAATTCTTTTAGCCATTACTGAGGAAATACCACAAAGAATGAATGAATTAAATTACTGGAGTATAAACCAGATTTTCTTTTCTATTTTCTTATGTAACCTGAAGCATCTTAATTTGAATGGTGTGAAATGACTCAATCTATCTTACATATACTGGTAATTTATTTGTTTTACATTGCATTTGCTCAAAAATGTACATCACAAAATTTAGTCATTACTAAAATCTTTTGCGAAAACAGAGACTTATGCAGTACTGACTTGTCTCCCATTATGTAAGAACTTGGGCTGCCCAGTGACATATATTGGGCGATAGGGAAAAGAAAAAAAAATCTTGATTTTCTTTCTTTTTTTTGGGGGGGGGGGTTCAAACTATGAATATGCGAATCCATGTGCGCTGAATTGTGAGTACGTGGGTGTCCACTGTCTCTAATTTATGCGCCAGAACAGTGTAGCCCTAGCTAGCTAGCTAGCTATGTCTTAACCCGGAATATGCATTTTACCTGGACGCCACAATCTACAGAACAGTTTGGTGTCATTATTTAACTTTTTCTAAAATGAGATGAAGAAAAGATGCATTGATGTTGGTAGAGATGAAAATGCACAAAAAACACCCACCTCACTGCTAACAATTTCACAGTATATACTTTTCTAAACTACATGGAAATTAATTTGTTTTTATGTGGGGGTCCTGATAGTGCTGTGTTTGTTTCTAGTCTCTGACCCCGACCTCTCTTTCTCCTCATAGGACCCACTTGGAGAGTGCAATGAGGAGATCGGCAGGGATTAACCAAAGGAATTTAATTAGTGCTCCTTTTCCATAACATTTCAATCTCCCTGGGTTTGGCTGTGCTCGAACCGGACTTGTTACGACCAGCAGCTGGGGAGCGAGGGGGTACTGAGGGTGGAGGGTGCAGAGGTAAGACACGCGTTTGACAAACGGATTAGTCCGACGCCCTGCGGAGGTGAGGAGTTGGAGACGGATCACACTTTAGCCCATTCATAATTATGTCTGTTTTAATCACACCACAATCCACCATGGCCACTGACAATGTTGTGTTCTTTTTTTTTTTTTTTTGCCCCGTCAAAAATGTTTCAAAGTTAGATCCAGAGTCACCGGCGAAACATTCCTGTTTATATTACAATAATTTCACTAAATGGGACCAATACTATGACTACTAAAAATGACAATCATTATGCTTCTGAAGAAAATGAACAAATTACATTCAAGTACAGTATGAACTTGAAACTCTAGTAAAGATTATTTCACAATTGATGTCTCATGTGTTCGTATACATATGTATGTGTGTGTGTGTGTATATATATATATATATATATATATATATATATATATATATATATATATATATATATATATATACACATATATATATATATATATATACACATATATACACAGTATACACCTAGATGAGGTTTCGGCAAGGCAAGGCAAGGCGGCATTATTTATTTATATCATGTGTTGTGATCAATTTACATGTGTTTAAAGTATGGGGGAGGAGTAAAACGATTAAGAAACGATTTTTTAAAATAGACTCTCTATATTGCAGATTTTTATCTGTTGTGGACATATCTGGGATAGATCCCCTTAGATAAACACAAATTCACTTCGTAAAAAAAAATAATATCTATCTATCTATCTATCTATCTATCTATCTATCTATCTATCTATCTATCTATCTATCTATCTATCTATCTATCTATCTATCTATCTATCTATCTATCTATCTATCTATCTCTCTCTCTCTCTCTCTCTCTCTCTCTCTCTCTCTCTCTCTCTCTCTCTCTCTCTCTCTCTCTATATATATATATATATATATATATATATATATATATATATATATATATATATATATATATATATATATATATATATATATATATATATATATATATATATATATATATATATATATACACAGTATACACCTAGAGGTTTCGGCAAGGCAAGGCAAGGCAGCATTATTTATTTATATCATGTGTTGTGATCAATTTACATGTGTTTAAAGTATGGGTGAGGAGTAAAACGATTAAGAAACGATTTTTTAAAATAGACTCTC
>CAAKHF010016603.1:18326-28752 GCA_901007745.1 Hippocampus kuda
CTATCTCTCTCTCTCTCTCTCTCTCTCTCTCTCTCTCTCTCTCTCTCTCTCTCTCTCTCTCTCTCTATATATATATATATATATATATATATATATATATATATATATATATATATATATATATATATATATATATATCTTGTATCCAAAATGCATTCATTCATACAGAGAGAACAAAAAGGTCTCTCTCGTTTTCATTTCATTTCATCGAGTTTGCATGTGTAGTTGATGCTATTCATGTTATTGTTTGAGGAAGTTGTTTTTGGTTGTGTTCATCCAGGCATAGTGTGTGTTGTTAGCCCAGTGGTGGTGTTGCTGAGGGGTGGCAGCAGGTTTCCAGTGAGCTTGGGGTAATCATGACTAAATGTGAAGCCACACTGTTGCATTGTTATCCTGATGCTAAACTCCCCATTAACCCATCTGGGACCCTACAACAGACAACAAGCAACCCCTCCCCCCTCCCCTCCCCACACACCCCGTCCGTACCAAATATACACCCACCAGCCCATCACCACCACCTGCCACACAACACACTTCAAGCCTCTCTGCATGTTGGAAGTGCTGTCTGTCCCGTTACTGGCTGCTCGAGGGAGGGGGAGGAACGGAGGGTGGCGGTGGGTGGGGGTGTCTGGGATGTCCAGCAAATTAAAAACGCTGCCGTAGGAATGTGGCAATGAAGTCCCACAGGCGCAACGGGCACCCGCATGCTGACCCAGTGGTCACCGGTGAATCCTGTGTTTGTATTCCACACACACCCTTTGCTTTGGAGGTGGGGGCTGACAGTGAGGGCAGAGCGGCCGCAGACACCTCCTGTGGGACTGCTGATAATTTAAGTCAAACACGATGTCCATGCTTGTTTGACACCCGTTTAAAGCGTTTCAATCATATGTTTGATACAGTGCAGCCTTGAGGGGCTGTTCATGTTAGCCCCCCTCCAGCACCCCCCCCCCCCCCCCCGCCGCCACACAAAGAAACAATCAATTTAGTTTGATCGCACTCCTCATGTCAAAGCAGTACATCTACTACTCAATCACGTGTTCTGTTTGACCTTTTTATGATTAGAATTCATAAACAGAAAGGCCAGTGGGGGATTGTGGACTGGGACCCCCCACTGGATTCCAAACAGAAGCCGCCTCCTCTTGCAGAGCAGTGTGCCACTAATTAAGGACTCTCAAAGTGCCATGGAGCACACTCGTTGATGAACTGTAGCATCTCGACTGTCTCTGGATGGGAGAATAGGGCCGGTCAAGGGCCACTTTGGAGGTCAGCTACACTCATGATTGACCACAAACTCAGGAAGGAAAAATGAGTTGAACTGGTTTGACACACGTTACCCTTCACACTACTGTTGTTGGATGAATATTGGATTCTATTTTCCTTTTTTCAAGAAATATTGTCATTCTGTGTTTGAAGTTCGTCCAATGGGGCAATTCCCAACTCAAAACCAAAACTAAGCAACTGCTACATACTGTATTCTGCCCAACCCTGGGAGACAACCCCCCACCCCATTCTATTTGTTTATTCTATTTTCATGGAAATGCACAACAAAACAATTGGTGGTGTTTGTCTTTCTGAAAGTAGGCCAAACAAGCACTGACAAAAAAAAGGGGGGGGGTGAGAGGGGCGGGGGGTGCTAGTTGTAGGTCAGGGTGCCACAAGCTGTGTGTAACCGTGCCTGTCGAACGAGCATGACATGCCGTCGTCGCCTACAATAGACACAATAACGCACAAGCCAGACCTGCCGGTATGATGTAACGTTGTCTAGACTCCACCACAACAGTACCGGAGTAAACAACATTTTTTGACGTCGTTGTCTTTGAGTTATGTTGTAATGTGTTCATATGTAAAAAAATAAAATAAAATAAAAAATGTCAGATTTGAAAAGAGCTAATATCAGCAGCCTAATGATTAATCAGCTGGGCCTTAGTATACAAATATTAAAAATTGTCCTCACAGTGAATAAGAAGTCTTGATTAGAAACAGTCTGACCCCAGAATGGGTTCACCATTATATGTACGTGAAGCTCTACAATAATGACTCATAGAGCTATTTGGAAGCAGGAGTAAGCTAATCTAGAGTCCAGTAAATGCAATGCGATTGGAGGCGTTGCCAATAGTTGGCTAGTAGCGCTGAGAAATTTCCAGGTGCCCTTTGGCACACAGCAAAGTTTTTGGGGACAGCAGTGGCTTTTGTTCAATGTTTTACTTGTCGTCGATTTGTCCCCACAAATGTTCGTAGTGACAGAGAATCTTTTTCAATGAGCATTCAGTGCCGGGTAGCCATTTTACAGTGCATACTGTCCGTCCGCATGAAGTAATCTGACTTCAATTTTGGTTTCTTGCTGGACAATTTGCAGCTACCGCCTCCTCATGTTTTCAGTCCAGCTTACAGGGTGGCATGTTATGTTAGTTCATTTTGCTCAGTGACCCAGAGGTCAACTTCCTCACAGACTGCTCGGGTTCAACTTGACCCGACCTTGGTAACCTCGGCGACCTGAGTCCGACACCTCCCCGCTGCGTCAATGCTCAGTGCTCTGTTGGAGTTCATAAATCACTCAGCAGCACAGCCAGCGCGTGTGATGAGAGCGGCTAATCAACGGCTTATTTGAACTGGAAGATTGCACAGATTTGTGAAGGTGCACAAGCGAGCATACAGTGCTGCATTATATTTCAGTTCATCAAACCAATTTTAATATCGCATTGCGACAACCCAAGGAAATACAAAATGCTGTTTCTAAATGCCATTTTCATTTATTGAAACACAAAAATATTTCCAGACATACCAGTCTCTATGTGAAATAGTAATTGCCCCCCGAACCTAATATTGGATTGTGCCACCCTTGGCAGCAATACATGTAAAAAACGATAATTGCTGATGAGTCTTTCGCATCGTGGTGAAGGAATTTTGGCCAACTCACTTCCGCTAAATTGGACAGTTTTATAGCATGAACTTCCCGTTGAAGGTCACACCACGGCATCTGAATTGGATTCAAATCTTGACTTTGACTTGGCCACACTAAAACCTTAATTTTTATTTGATTTTTTTCGCTATTCTGAGGTGGACTTGCTGGTATGTTTCGGATCATTGTCCTGCTGCATGACACAAGAGCGCTTGAGTTTGAGGGTGCAAATTGATTGTCGGAGGTTCTCCTTCAGGATTTTCTGGTCGACAGAAGAATTCATTGTCCCATCAATCACAGCTAGTTGTCTTGGTCCTGAGATAGCAAAGCAGCCACAGACCATCACATTACCACCACCGTGCTTCACTGCTGGCATAATGTTCTTTTAATCACATGCTTTTTCCACATCGGGACAGTTCGTTTTTTCATAATTATCATAATAATATAATAGCAGTATGAAATCTGCTATATTTACATAGTGCATACATAGTGCTATATTTTGTCTGACTCATGAATTCTGGGTAAGGTTCAGCACAGGTAGAATCTATTTATTTATTTATTTATTTATTTATTTATTTATTTATTATGTCATAGCTATAAATCACGACGCATGGTAAAATCCGTACTGCGCAAGCTTTTGTTGGTCAAACTTCAAAACAAAAAAATGAAAATATCTTAAAACCCTGATGTGCTACAAAAGAAGTCGACATTTTTTTCATCAATGTCGTAAATACATAAGGGACACTAAGCCGTCTGATTAGAATTTGCTGTTGTCACTTGTTTTTAAAGACCACCGCGCTACCCCCACTGCCACCTTGCACGAATAAGCACACATACTCCATTATTGGTGCCCCTTGTTTGGCATAATACCTTAGGTTACACGCACATGCACCAGATGCCCCCTGACGCTTATTCAGATCAAGCGGGCACGTGATGGACTGCCCCCGAGGCCCTGCCAGCCTCACGTCATTGTGTTCCCCCCTCGGGCCAGGCGGCCGGCCTCCCTAATAAATCCCCTTTTGTCTTGGTGGCCAAGCGGCTGGTGTGGCACGCGCACCGCCACTCGTCCCACTGGTGCGTGTGACCCAAAACAGGTGGATAGGATGGTTGAAGCGGGTTGGGTGCAAGTATGGGCTAAGAAGAAGGGGGGTGGGGTGGGGGGCACAAGTGCATCTGTCCCTACATTCAACGACTCCCTGGTTCAGCCACAGCTCCATATGCTTGCGCGAGAGAAGAGGCACGCATGCAAAGCCGAAGTAACTGGGGGTGGGGGGGGGGGGGGAGGGGTTGATTAGGAGGCGTATTATTGATCAGTCAATGGAGTGATTGGCTATGAGCAGTGGTTGGACTGGTTATTAAAACATTCAAAGTTGGTTATTTTTTTTTTTGTTGTAGTTGTTGCCATCATAGCACTAAAAGCGAGAGAGCAGGTGTGCCAAACTTGATTTCGTCACAGGCCACATAAAATGTATGTTATATATCATCGTAGAATCACCAGGGATAGACGGGAATGTCAACGGTCAGGGCACGTAACTCGGTTTCAAGTTGGCAGTTTGGTTCACATTGGGTACAGGAAGGCAACAAAATGCAAGTCTGCTTATCTTTTGATGTGCACGGCTGGTGCTGGAGCCATGTTTGTGCCATTTTAATCAATGACAATGTATTTTTTTTTTTGTAACATATTGAACATTGTTTTCTTGTAATGAGTGTGCAACAGTATATGATAGCAGTATGAGGTATACAGTAGACACCCGCATACCCGTGGTTGGGCACCCACGGATTCACTTAATTGCAGATTTTTTTTCAGATTTTTTTTTTTTTTTGATTGGGGGGGGTCGAGCCAAGCCCTGATTTTTTCTAGAAAATTCTCAATAACAGTTCAATCAAGAATTTGGGGGAATTAAAAAATATCTACTTTTTTTCCCAGTGCATTTATAATGGAAAGGCAAAGCAGCTTTATTTATAGAGCACATTTCACATACGAGGCAACTCAATGTGCTTCACACAAGCAAAGACACAGCACCTAAAAGCATATACAAACACAACAGGAGCAAAGCAGAGAAACCAAAAGTATCTTTCCAAAATTACAAAGAGAACTTACATTGACAACATTTAAACACATTAACAGAATACTTTAAAAGTACACAAATAAGAAGTAAAATACAGCTTGTCAGACCACATTTTCATGATTGGTTATAGCTTCCTCTTGTACATGAGAAAATGATTTAAAAAGAAGGCTACTTGCGGTCTTTGAGTGTACATTTCTAGTTTGCTAATTGTCCCAGTTTTGTAAATTACGCTTTGACAAACATGATGTCGTTTCAAGAAATCGTTATTAAATCTTAATTATGTTCATGAAAATCGGGATCCCAAATGACCAGTATTATAATTACAAATGGAATGATGGTGGTGCTGCATTAGCAGCAGCCACGTCAGGGAATGTTAAAACGAATCATAATATTGTCTTGGGAAATATTAGTGGAATTCGAAATGAGTAATAGCTCTTCAAAAGATGTGGGTTGGTCATTTTGCTTTTTTTTTTTTTTTTTTTTTAAAGAAAGTACGGTAACTTTCATTTATTGCTCCTAAAAAATGAGCGGACAAAATAAACTATAAAGGTTGGATCCATTCATCTCAGACTTTAATTTCAACTGAAGTTTGTACGAGGCTGCTTGTGCAGGGAAGTTTCCATATCAGAGGTTGAAATATGTTAATAAACATTGAGATGCATGCTACCAAGTATTCAAAGCATGCTGAATGAAAGCACTCTGACTTCCAAAGGCTTTTAGCTTGTGTCTGTGGATAGTGTGAAGCAGTTCATTGACGTATGAACGTCACAGTGCAGTCGGACCTCTCAAGTTGAACCCAATTTGTTCAGGCACGCTGTTTGTATTTAAAGAGTTTGTGCCATAGAAATGCCTTCCAGGGTCAAATTTTTGTTTGGCATCAGAAATGTCTTTATTAAATGTACAGGAAGTAACATTTTGACATTCTTAACTATGATGCAAGCGTAAAAATAAGTTAACCGTTGTCAAATGTAAAAACAACAAAGCACGAGCTTTTCTACTCCCTATTTTGGGTGCCCTAAAGTAAAAGTAAGATAACAAAAATCCAAAGTAAAAGTACAACACACTCTAATACTTCTGCAGAACGGACATGCTGATGTTGATCGCCCAGGAGTTTTAGTTCTGAATTTCCAATTGCGTTCGCCTATGTGATGAAATTGATGGCTTTGCTGGGCCTCTGACCGGAACTTCCTCTTTCTCTGAAGTGCAATCATTCTGCCCAATGTTCAGACTGGCCCAGAGAACTCAAATATATTGGTTGTAATTGTAGTCCGGCGGGGCGGTGGTCAACTGGTTAGCACGTTGGCCTCACAGCGCAGAGGTGCGGGGTTCGATTCCGGCTCCGGCCTTTCCTGTGTGGAGTTTGCATGTTCTCCCTCCCACATTTGAAAAACATGCATGTCAGGTTCATGCAACACTCTAAATTGTCCAAAGGTGTGAATGCAAGTGCGGATGGTTGTTTGTCAATGTCTGGAATGCCATTGGCTGGCAAACAGTTCAGGGTGTAACCCGCCTACTGCCCGAAGCCAGCGGGGATAGGCTCCAGCTCTCCCGTGACCCTTGTGAGGATAAGAGGATTAGAAAATGGATGGATGGATGGAAATATATTAAGAGTACATATTTTGCGTGAATGCACATATTTTGTCCATATTTAAAATCGGAGTCATGTCACACATCATGGTTTGGAAGTGAGTGGTCCAATGTGGGCCCACCCAGTCGGACTGGTGAAAAATTGGGGCCCCCTCCAGCATTTAAGTTGCCCTTTCCTGATCTGGGCCTTAAAAAACTGCAACAGCAAGAACAATCAAAATCACATTGAGAAATAACTTCAAATGTATTAAACAAAACGAAATGTCAAGCAAATGCTTCATGGTACACCAATATCTGAAAATAAAAAGTATCTGAAACAAGGTGAGAAAAAAAGAAAGCTCAATTAAATAAAGTTGAATCATTTGGTCCTAAATCTATTTAAAATATGCTGAAGTTGTCATGAAAGAACAACTGGAATAAGCACTAATCCAAATGTAACTTTTTTTCCTACAAAAAAACAAAACAAATATAAACAAATAATACTTCTGCAGATTCTCTTGACTCTTCATCTCGCGGTCAAGAGGTCCTAATAGGACCTAGTTGGGTTATGCCTTAGGCCAGCTCTGAAAATAAACATCATCCCTAACCAAATATTCAAGCGCCCTTTACTTGCGTTATGATGGTGAATTACTTCCATGACAGTTTGCCTCTTCTGGCTGAATGAGTTCCCGACTAGATGTGGTTAGAGGGATTAATTCCATAGGATGGCATTCCATTGTGCCACTGCGCTCTCCTTCTTTTGAGACGTGCTGCTCGCCGTTTGTGACGTACTGCGCAAGCCCGTGGTGCGAACGGAGCCGAGTTGGCGGCGTTCACCGTGAACTCATTGAATTTCTAAGCTATTTGTGATCAAAGTGTGTTTGAGGCAATTAAGCGTGGCGTTTGATCATGGCGCGCATACGAAATGTCAAATGTCAGCTGTTCCCGCCTTTTTTTTTCCCTCCTCACGTTTCGCTTGAAAGTCGACGCGGAATGTCGAAGCATTGCTTTTACAGTAAAGCGGGAGGGGGGGGGGTCACCTACATGGTGCCCGCAAGCCACATGAGTAGCCTGAGAGCTGTTGATAACATATAAGCTAATTAAAGGTAATTTGAGCTTTTTTTTGTTTTGTTTTGTTTTGTTTTTGTGTATCAAACTGGTAGCCCTTTGCGGTAATCAATAACCAAGAATAGTTTTGAGTTCCCAAAATGTTGTTGACTCCACTTTGAAATCTCAAGTGAACTGCTGAAATTCACCTTCTCTGTATCCCATTTGAGGCCGGAAACACTCGATCTGTATCGGTCCACAAAATTTTGTAGTTTAATTAACGATTGGACTTGAGGGGACCGGCTTTCACTTCAAATCAACATGGCTGACAATTGTATGATGTGTACTCAAACTGTGGCTTCACATCCTGTGTGGGAGGAGTACAAATAAGAAAACCCCTTGTTTGCTTATAAAATCCAGATTGAAATTAATTAATTGACAGAACTAAATCTGTTTTAATCGTTTCAGAGCAATTATTAAAAATCAACTTCCACATTTCACTCTGTCAACCACTTTGCGCAGGACATCACCATGGGTGACGATGTACAGTATAATGCAATTAAAAATATTCCCATTTATTCATGAGCAGATTTTTACAATAGTTTGTAGAATGATCCAAACAGTTTAAAATGAACAAGGAATGTTCACATATGAGCACTGATATATTTCCAAAAGAGATTTCATGAAGGTGAGCTTGAACCAACTGTTTTAACTTGACCCATAAGCTTGTGTGCTGTGTGTGTGTGCGTGTGTTTGTGAGTGTGTGCGTGCGTGCGTGTGTGCGTGTGTGTGTGTGTGTGTGTGTTTTTAACATATGCTGATATCTGATAATCTTCTTATGTGTTTGAGGATTTTTTCCCCCCCTGATCTTACTGAATAGCTTAACAAAATATGCTTCAGTAATGGAAGGCTGTAACCTCCTCAATCGCCTCCACAACTTCAATAGGCCATCAAGTGGCTAATGAACTGATAAGCTTATGCAAGCTTTTGGCCCCATTTTGGGGGCACATTAGGTGAGAATAAAGCAAAAATCAAAAGTATCACATCGTCCCTCATATGAACTTTCGTGAGACAGAAGAAAACCAATTGCGATTATTATTATCTTTTTTTTTGCGTGTTTTGTTGGTTGCAAGGCCCTGTTGTGTGCACTTGATCAGAGCTGTGGCTAAAGCTATGCGTATCATTATCACTTGGGTATCTGTGTAAATCCATGGATTTGTGTGAGCAGTCTGAGAAATTAAAATAACGTGCTTTAAAGCTCTTTCAACTTCATTTATGTTTGTGTAAAAAAACATCTAAATCTGCTATTATGTAGGCCCTACAAAACCCATTTAATGCCATCTTTGACAAGATTATCAAAGTCATTGATGATGTCACCAACTTCAATAATTGGAGAAAATGTCGACTAAGCCTGGATAAGCACTTTTAAGGGGGATACCGCTGGATTATCGTAAGTATATTTATTGTTGTTTAGATTTTAGTTGTTTTCATATTATTGTCTCATTAGAGGAAGGCTTCTTTAATTTGACATGTGTGGCTTGAATGGTAGCAATTCATTCGTTTAGCTTGGAAAAACACATAAAAACTGAAAAATACACCTCTGTATTGATACATTTCACTTCGACGGCAACATTTGCAACACACGAGTACGTCCATGATGGGTCCAATGAGACGTCAGGTGTGTAGTATACAAAGGACAACGAGGAAGAAGCAAAGAAAAACAATGTGCAAGGGGTCGAACAGAAACATCAAACAAGGTGCAGGTGCACGCTGGCATGTCGTTCCACAATTTTTTACAAAAATGTGCTTAACAAGTTTTATCAAACCCCCCGTGTGCAAAAGAACAAGCATGCGTGGGCAGTGGACATTTCCGGGACAAGATGTGATTTACAGTTGGAGAGGAGACGTGCCACGCAGGTGACATTAAAAACAAACACCGTGCCGAGTGTTTTTAACGAGCAAGAAGCGGGAGAAGAGCTCAACTGCCTGAGCAAGGATCTTTTTTTTTCTCTCAACCCTTTATGCTCCGTACCAAGCACAGGTGGCGACGTTGTTGAGACACCGGACCAAAGCATCGCTCTGATCTTCTGCAGGTAAGGTAAGAGGACGTATTAATCACAGTGTTGTTCATGCGTGATAGCGAGAGAACAACACGACGAACATGGGGCTGTCTGCTGCACTTCCTGGTACACTGCTTCTCCAAAGTGTATTTTCTGCCATCAGAAGACCATGTGGCGCGGTATCTTTCACATTCCAAGTGGAATTTCACCCGATAGACTCATTTCATAGGATTTTCTGGAAACGGTGTGGTTTAATTCTTCCTGGATTAACGTTACAGATGCATTCCAGTCAGCGAAGCTGTGTTTGTATATCATTGTGGAGTGACAGTCCAACATTCGTGACAAACATCTAGTGATGTGTTTAATCAGCATAGCGGCCAGATATTATTTTTTAAAAATCATTTTTAAAGTTATTAAATGGATATGAAAAAGAACGAAGTTAACAAATGACCAACTATGAACTTTTTACCGCTGCAAATGGTGTACATCTGGGAAGTATCCCTTTAATATCACTTACATGAACTCCAATGATTGTGTACACTCCTTTATATTTGTCATGTATTTCCTCTGTTTAAATTTGGGCTTTTATAGACATGTCTCATATATAAAGTGTGACCGTCTTTTTTTTTTCTTAATCCTTTTTGGCACGCCAATGTGTGCAGCGGTCCTCAGGTGTCTTTTTGACCGAGGCGGCAGCACCCAGAGCGGGGGCCGAGCGACCAAAGGGGCGCTGCAGTCCGCCTCTCCCTCCAAAGCAGGGAGGAGGAGGGGAAGGGGAGTGGGGG
>CAAKHF010016603.1:28772-46070 GCA_901007745.1 Hippocampus kuda
GGGGGGGCCAAAGGGGGGGGGGGGGGGCCCCCCCCCCCCCAAAGGGGGGGGGGGGGGGGGGGGGGGGGGGGGGGGGGGGGGGGATTACTGCAGCGTCTGTTGGGCCCATATGCCGCCAAAGTCTTGATTAAACTCTTTGTATGTATATGACGCGCTGTGGAGACCATCTTTAATCTCTCCTCTAACTTTGTGCACTTTGCAGGCTCCGAGGTTACAATCACAAAACTGGGGACGCTTTGTTTCCAAGCTACTTTTTTGGGGCTTTTATTACGCGACCTAAATCGCCTTTCAACCGACGGGAGTGCGTTTAAAAATCCGAAAGCAACTTCGAATTTAACTTCCACACATATGTGAATTAAAATGTTACGTATTTAAAATGTTAAGTATTTAAGAGAGAACTTTTATTATGAGTATGAACCGCTTTCTTTCGGGTTTCAGAAAGTTAAGGAGTTGTTCCCATTGAGCAGACTCTTCTCATGAATATTCAAGGTTCTGTCAGGCGAGCTATTGTCTCCTCATTCAATTGTTTTATTGTTTGTCGCCATCATGAAGCTTGCATGCGCCCGTTTCTCACTAGGAGAAAACCTACACGTACACATTTACGCTTGAATGTAAGTTCTGTACTGCTCAACCTTCAAAATATCTTTCCACCCCCCCCCCTTTTTTTTTTATTTTTGAAATGAATGACGCGCAGGCGCACTAACCAGCATCCAGGAGCGAAATCAAAGTGGCTCTTGTCTTTTTTAACGCTTCGATTATTTCAAGCAAGCTTTTAATTAGCGCGCTCCTCCAGCGGAGGCTGCAATGAAAGAGAGATTATTGGCAATGTCAAGGATACTTAATTGAATGTTGGACTTCTAACAATTAGCCAGCCATGTCGACTCATTACACATCCCATAATAGTCTGTGACTTTGTTGGTGAGTTTTAAATAGCAGGTATAGAAAAACACAAGCGCCCGTTTCATCGGACAGCATCTTGACACCTCACTCGTAGTCACAAGAACAGAAGACTGGGAAAATTTCTCATCTTGGTGGAAACGGTGTCACTGCAGGTTTCACTTTTTTTTTTCGACAAAAAACAAACAAACAAACAAGCAAACAAACAATCTAACGACACTACAAAATGTGTGTATAATTAGAATTGAACGTGTACAGGCTATTTTCAGAGTATAAAGACCATTCTCAGACGAAAGCCTTTGTGTTATTTCAAAATGCTCGTGGACCACATGTTTGGGCCCTGAATGGGACCCACTGTTGCTAGGTGAAAATATTGGGATTAACATCTTTTGTGAGATTAAATTGCTGGGCCTTCACTTGTTGTGAGGACTTTTCAAAAATTGGAGCTCCGGAAGTGAGGGAAATTAAAGCGTTAAGATGCGCATCGATTTTATTACATTTCTCAAGCGTTATTAAACGCCATTGGGTTCTTTTTAAAAACTAATTTAAATGAGGTCAAAACAAATATATAGGTTTGAGCAGTTTAACAATCACATTTTCTCTCCCAATTAAAGATACGTAATACTCATAACTTTGCTTGTGAATACATTTTACATTTGATTTTTTTATTATTAATGTCGTTATTAAAATGCCATACAACCCAAGTGGTGTTTCCGCGCGCTCAAAACACACACACACACACACACTCACACACACACACACACACACACGTATTCATATACACTCAAAGATCGTCTATTAAGAGGAAAGCTCAAGGGACCGTCTGCTTTTTATTCTTCTTTTTCACGTCTTTTCGGCGGGGAGGCCTCAGCATCTTTGGAGCCGGTAGCGGACCCAGAATCATGTTGATATCCAGTGGAGAGGAGCCTTTGCGTACGTGTGTGAGTGCGTGACAATGTGTGTCCAACTTTTCATATTATTACTACCACTTGGAAAGTCTCATTTAATCATTAGCTTCTGCGCTCTCCCTCCAGAAAAATAAAAGAGGTTCGAAGAGAGTGTGATGCGAGGAGGGGCTCACAAATTGCATACAATACAACAGATCACAGTTTCGAAGGCTATAGCACAGATAAAAATAAAAATAAGAAAAACACATGTACCATTTATATAAGACACACATTGATTGTCTCTTAGAAACTACTTATTGATTCTTTATAAACACTTTTTTCTTAAACAAAGTAGTGCATCCATGTCCACGCAGCATCCTCATCGGAACAAAGAAGTAGGTTCTGAGTCCAGGGTTCTCGTTCCGTGGCCTTGCGTGTGTAAATGTGGTGAACTTGTCCTCAACAGGTGCACGGGTGGAGGGCGCACTGATAGACATGGATGAGGGACATTGGGGGCTACAGGTGAGGGGTAGAAGTAAAGAAAATCTCTTTGCCAGTGCTAAAATAAATTAGACCTCTCCTCTAAGAGAGGGTTATACGTCCAGAATGTTGGAGGAGGCCCCCCCTCCCAGAGAGCCGTTTTAACAAGGGCCCGCGCAGTGTCCGTGACGGGAGTGTTCACAGGACCTGGAATTTCCACGAGGAGGTCTGATCCTTATAATCCAAGCAATCGGCATTGAAGTTCAGCTTCCACGACGCCGCTTGGTCCTTATAATCCAGGCAGTCCGCCGTGGAGTTGAAGCCCAGACCGGACGTGCCGTAGCCTTGCGTGGGCAGCGACGCCGGGGACTGGTTGAGGTGGCCCGCCACCGTATTTGTGCTCATCGGGCTCAGGGTCGAGCCGGGGCCGGACAGCTGGTGATGCATGGGGGTGAGGTAAGAGCCGCAGTCCATGCCGCCGAAGTAGGACGTGGAGCCGGCGTAGCCCTGGCCGTAGCCCGAGGCCTGCGTGTACGTCATGGGGTACGACCTCTGCATGCACGACGACGACGTCGACAGCGGGTCCGAGAGCGGGGAAATGGAGGCCGGGCTCCAGATGGACACCGGCGCCGTGCTGCTGGAGATGGCCGGGATGGCCGTGGTGGTGCTGCTGGGGGGAGTGAACTGGCCGCTGGCGCCGCTCTCGGAGCTCACTTCTCGGCTCGGGGAGCTTTTCTTCTTGGTCGGCCGCGCCTTGTTCTGCCCCCCGTTCTGCTGCTGCTGTTGCTGCTGGCGACACTTGGCTCGCCGGTTCTTGAACCACACCTGCGACCAGAGCGTTGCAAATATGCGCTGCAATTAAAGTGGCAAAGGTTCTCCGTCTCCCTCGGGAACGCCGACATTTTCTCGATTTGCTTTCCCCCCCAAAGTTATTTGTCGACTAAAACGCTTCATTTCTCAATTTATGAGACGGGTTTACACACATACATACACGCACACGCACACACACTCACACACACAAGCTCACTCACCAACGAACACACGAATCATATTGGTTTACAGTCTTTTTAAAATTTGCATTTCATGTTTCCGTTAGCCATTTAAAAACCTTTCGAATTAATTTGATGTCGCTCGATGGCAAATATAATAATAATAATAATAATAATAATAATAATAATAATAATAATAATAATAATAATACAATACAAACCTCAAAGGTTTGGAAACACGGTTCACTGTATTTTTTGGTTGTTTCGAATGATTTCCCCAATGTGTTTTTTTCAGTGCCTTGGATGATTGCCGAAAATGTGAAATATTAGCAGTGACTTTTTTTTTTTATTATCTTCGTTATCATCTGTCTTCGGCGCAACAGCAATCTTTGTCTGAATTGTACAATCACAAAACGTGTGATAAATTTTAAATCACTCCTATAAAAACATCGTCGACTAAATGGCATTCATGGTCAAGTCATGTGACTTGTCCTTAAAACTGAATGTGTGCTTTTCTTAATGTTTAATGCCACACTCATTAAATCTAAAAGGCCAAAAACAATCAGACTGGCTAACTTCTGTTAAACAAACACCACATTTATGCTACTTGCTTGAATTTAACTTTAATTTTTAAGGCTCGTTTTCACTCACTACAATTTTAAGGAAACGAGTTTTTGAGCCTGCATGTCTCAAAAACTTGTTTCCTTAAAATTGAGCTACCAACGGAAGGGGGGGGGGGTGGACAACGCTATATTTACAAACATTAAAAGGGCAATTAAAACACTCACTGACAAAATCGTGCACATTTGGCTTTGGGGCAAAAATAAGCAAGCAGCATTCGCCTCGAAGTCCATCTTTGATTTTGTCTTCTCGTTTTTTTTTTTTTTACTGTGTCTTGTTTTATTTATTTTTATCTTGTGTTTTTATTGTTATTTCTTTTATGACTGTCACTTGACTGACATATTTTGAATAAAATATGAAATTCCTGCCTTTGTATTTTCATGTTCCCCTTTCTCCTATTTTTTTTTTTTTTGCTCGCTCTAAATGTTTTCCTCCAAACGGATCGATGGGGTTTTCCACCAAAGCAGAAGCTTAGCGACTCACCTGTACACGCGACTCAGGTAGATTGATTTTGAGAGCCACTTCTTCGCGCATGAATATGTCCGGATACCTCGTTTTAGCGAACAACGCCTCCAAGACGTCGAGCTGCGCGCGCGTAAAAGTAGTCCTCTCTCTTCTCTGCTTCCGTGGCGTCGCTGTGACAGCCGGAGAAATATGCACAGCATGAAAAAAAAAATATTCCAACACATTCAACGAGACTTTGAAATAAAACAACACACGGAGGTCGTGGAACTACAATTTGCAGGGCTTTCGGTTTTCCGTCGAGTTGCGTATTTGTGGTTCATTACCTTTGCTGGTGTTAACGAATATAATTTGAATTCACAAAACTTCATCGCGCAAATTCATGACATTAGTTTGTCTTTATTCAAATGGAAATATTTGTTTGGGGAAGAACTGGACATTTATGTATCCATTCGAAAAGTTGGCGCTCACCTGGATAGCCCACGGATGGATGCAAGAGGTCCATTCCGGAAGTGGTTAAACTGAGCCCATTGACTGTGTAAGGTGGTTGCTTTAGATACGACATCATGCTAATGTTTGTCTGGTGGCTGAAGTTGGAGAAAATGTTGGAAATGGATGGAGCTCCTGGTGTGCACCTGCTGTCCTGTCGTGCAGTGCTCACGCGCTGCTCTCTGTTGACACCTGACCACAAAGAAAACCGCAACGACGACATTTTACGCTTGGAAAATAAACACACACACTGCACCGATACATACATTTTATTTGGGGACAATTAGCTGCCCAAAATACACAAAAAATAAGAGAACCGTAAGCAAATTTCTCTGTTTTTAATTGTTTATAAATGCGCACGTTTGTTCAAGCCATTAGGTAGATTCAAATATTTGAAATGATTCAATGAATTGTCACAATCTTCGTGTATGTTTTTTAAAGCTGGACTTTCATCACAAATGTTTGTTTTAAAAAAGGGAATCCGAGTTCTGACTACATGTGCTGATGTAAATGTCACTTGTTCGTTCGTTTGCCTCTTGATTGTATTTCTTCGTCTCCTAACGGTTTTAACCCCCTCGTCCCAATCTGTCACGTTGAAACCCGTGGACCAGTTGCACATTGCCGCTCAATAATCATTATCGTCATCGTCTTCATCCCCATCCCTGACCGAGTTTAATTATCAAAGATCTCCTTCTTTTAAATTGATTAATTTATTGATTAATTAACGAGCTAATCGAAGTGGCAAGTGAGAGGAGATGATTGCACTCCAATTTTCTTATAAATATGCAACGAGCGCCCCAGATGAATATTTTTGTATGTATGTGTTTGAGTTTTAAAAATCATTATCGTTTATTCCATTCGCATACTCTGGCATTTAGGCAACCGAAATGATAATTCTCAAAACATTTCTGGCGCCTAAATTATTCATGCTAATAGTTTATTAAATGTGATGTTAGTTTACTGTCCATCCAATTAAATAATGTAATATGAGAGGCCTAAAATTGATCATTTCTGATCAACTTGTCAGAGAACGCATCACGCACAATTTGAATTACATTTTTAAACGGACAATTCTAAATAAATGAAGATGGACTCCAAAATGGACTTTTCTTCTCTTCAAAAATGTTTTGTTTTACATCGAGCCCTCATCAGAATACGTCACTCTTGATTTTAAATTCTTTCGATATGAGCCAAAATAGCGTTACTTCTTTTGTTTCGTCTAGTGCCTCTAAATTGTTTTATTTTTCATGATTTTACTCATACGACGATCCGCCCCTTGAAAAAAAAAAACCCGTGTTTTCCAGTTGTTTTCTGTCTTCGTGTCTGTGGCCCATGTCTGCAGGGCAGATTGAAAACGAGCCCACCTTCGAATTTCAACGAACGGTCGATCTAAAACGAATCCTTAGTGAGTAGGGGGGGAAAGTGAACCCACCTTGGTCCTGGAGAGTGCACACGTCTTTTGTGTGTCTTGAACGAGTACGGAAAGTCAAGTGAGGGCAACGGCGTCCGGCGTCAATATCGAAAAAGATACCACAAGGGGAAAAAAAAGGGGGCAAAAAAAGAAGCAGAATCCGCAGTTTCAGAACACAAACTTCAACGTGGAGCGTCTGCGCCGGGTTTTGAAGCAGTGCTGCAGCAGCGAAATGATGATGACGATGATGATGAGGAGGATGAGGATGAGGATGATGGAGGAGGAGGAAGAGGAGGAGGAGGCAGCATAGGATTTGTTGGTGTGTTGGGAGTGAAGTGCTTGGAGTTGGACTTTGTACAAAGAGGCAGCCAATAGGAACTCAGCTCCCACACACCCTGGTGGTGGTGGTGGGTGGGGAGGGAGAATATTTCCCCCTCCCACCCCAGATACTTTTTTTTTTTTTTTGGGCCCCACTGTCCTCATGCAATGGCCCCGCGAGAGAATCTTTCACGTCGGCTGTAACAAGTGGAGTTTAAAACTACAAATCACATTTCCGTCCAAATCTATGCATTAAAAAAAAAAGAAGACAATCAAAAGAAAATCTTCCACTGCCACACTCTGACTTCTTTTTTAATGTAATTTTCATCACGTAAGATGAGTTACACAAACACGTAAGACAATCACGCAATATTATATCGTTCCAACAATAAATGAACGCAATGGATCTCCCTCTGTATGTCACGTTGCGACCAAAGAAGAGAAAGAGTTAAAAAAAAATCGAGAGACGCCTTCCTATCACATTCCCGCGACGTGTCGCATGCAGGCAAAAAAAAAAAAAAAAGAAAAAAGAAGAGGATTTAGAGACTTATTCCTTAAAAAAAAAGCGTCCTTTCATCCGCAGAGCAGTTAGTGTGTCACTATTCAGCGGGCCTGTGCCCACATGCGCACACAAACAGGAGCTCAGTGAAGAAGAGGAGGAGGAGGATGAAGATGTTCACATGGCAAGCCGAGCTGCAAGGTAAAACAATTCGGTCTCATCGGCAATCATTTGCAGTTGCAAACGTGGTATTTTGTGCTTTTCAAGTATGCGCCAATTTTTGCTTGAGGAATTGAAAAAGCACTGGCGCTCTACGTGTGATTTTCGTTGCTTTATGGTCCTATGTGGAACACACACACACACACACACACATATATATATACGTAATATTTTTGAATATTGATTATTGGAAAGCTTTGAACACACGTCGGAGGCTTTTCAAGGTCTCGGCGTGCAAGCAAGGCCTGCACCAAAGGGTCATCAGGCTCTCGCTATCCCCGAAGATTTCCACGCACGTAGCCGAAGAGAGCCCCCCCCCCACCCCCCACCCGCAAAGTTGGATTTCTTTCAGCCGTCAACGCTCACCTGAGCAGAGGGATTTATTTGTTATTTCTTCTCGGGGACGCAGCGGCAACACAGGTACTGACACATTGCATCGTTTGGATGATTTAAAACAAAACATTTTTGATATAAAATAGAATGTACGTTGTTATACATTGACATTATTTTAAATGTACCATCAAAAATTGTATGCGACAAACCTTGTTTTTAATGTACATTCACATTTTAGGAAATCCATTTGAGGAAATTAATTGTGTTGAGATACTTCAATCTTAAAATTTTGTTTTTTTCTTTCAATTACGACAAAAAAACATTTGTTTTAAATACTACCTGAAAAATATTGTAGTCTTGATATTTAGAAAAACAACATGACTATGATTTACTTTTTAACCTTACATTTATTGAAAGTTTGATGCAATTATACTTCAGGGCCAGTGCCACTCGTGCCAAAAATGCACATTGGACCCTCTTTTCGTCTTCACCATCATCCGTTCTATTTTTCCAGCCACACCGGGTTGATTTACTAAAGATCTCCCGGCGCGTTCTATTCATTAATGTTGCAGAGCAGCAGCAATGCCGCGTGTAAAATGAGCAAACGAACGGGTCTGTGCGCCAGTTATCTCGCCGTCGAAGTATAGAGCTCAATAATTGATGGGCCGCTAAAAGCGGGCCGTCCGCGGGGAGCGTGCGTGTTAAAAGGACGTTTAAAGGCACAAGGAGTTAAGCGCCCCCGGCGGGCTGCAAGCGCTCCCATGCACCGACTCCCGCCTTTTATCTCCGCCTCTCCTCCACTCCACCTGAGGCTGTGCATTAAAGCAGGCAGGGCCTCCTCCAACCTGTGATTCCTTTCTCACTTTGTCTCACTCACTGCACCTACTTTGATAGCCATGCGTGAGGGACTAGGAAGGGGCTCAGGGGTGGCAGTTGGAAGGTTTGGGCGAATTAATAAGGCTATGCATATTATTGCCAGTATACTAAAAAAAGACACGATAGAATAAACATATGTGTCATAAATAATTAAGGAGAGCAAATGGAAGACAAACTGGTTGGAATTTACATACTGGCAGACCCCCCCCCCCTCACACGCACACACACAGGCATGCGTATTTACCACTTATACATCTTTACTTCTTGCTTCATATCTGCATGCTTGAAGAATTTATTCTGAGCTGAAAAAAGAAGAAAAAAGAAAACTCTGCAGTTCCCTTTTTTTGACAGTATATTTTCTTTTTTTGCGCCGTTTTTATACTCTTTTTTTCTTGTTCTTCAAAAATATACGATCAGAGAAAAACAGCAACAGGATTGGATCAGTTTGGCTGCAAAACATTTTTTTCCCTCTGAATCGTGCAGCTAAGTGAAGCCTATTGGATCAGCAACTGTGCATGTGCGAGTGTGCTTGTAAAAGGGGGATTGGAGCTGACAGAGGATCGTCACAAGCTGTATTTTAATTAGCCCGCGAGGCTCAATAATAAGTACAGTATGCCACCTTTGCGATGAAGGTGCACTGAATGTATCCAAAATGGACAAGCAGTCACACCCATTGTCCTTATTACTTATAAAGTACCATGAAGGTCATCACAACACAAGAGGAAAACCAACCAGGTAGCCACAGTTCACTTTTCAAATGAGGACTCAGACTCATCCTGTGCTCTGGCGTTGCCACAATATTCCATGAGGATAGGACGGTCAACTGCATGCCAAAAAAAAAAAAAAAATATCAATTTTATATATATATATATATATATGTATATATATATATATATATATATATGTATATATATATATATATATATATATATATACACACATATACACACACACACACACACACACACACACACACACACACACACACACACACACACACACACACGTTGCAAAGAAATACAAGTAGTAGAGCTTGTTTACATGTTTACAGTTGTCACACATATTTGGGATTCTACGTGTTCCTATTTTGTCCTGCATTTTCCGCACACAGCAAATGTGGCCCCCACAAGGCCATGACTGTGTGCGTGTGTTTGCCAAGTTCACGCCTTTTAATTAGAGCTGTAATTGTTGTTGTGTTGTGTTTGTGCAGGAGTTCGCCGACAAACAAACGGATGCAATTAAATTCACTGTCATCTCTCATCATCACCGAGGAGGCAAGAAGAGAGGAAGGGGGGGAGGGCACACAAGGCCAAGTCAAGGTTGACTGAAGGAGAAGAGGTCCACTCACAAAGACAGAAAGTGAACTCTAACTTGACAGTCTTACTCATTGCATGAATTGAGGTGTGTCAGGATGAACCCAATCCCAGTACAAGACAATGAGTAATATCTCTTTGATTCACAGTATGCAGATAGTTCAACATGTTTGGACATTTGGGTGAAATTGAAATTTCATTGTGATAAAATGTTGTAAATTCCACTCAAATATAGCACATGATTCCTGGTATTTTGATTTTAATGTTTTATATTTTATGTTTGATCTTTATGATATGGGGCCTATAGATATTTGCTTTATTAAAGTGCTCTGTGAATAAATAAAGTGAGTATATAATTAGTCAATCAATAATGAGTCAAATTGCGTTTTTTTCGTAGAACACTCAAAAATCGATTTGCCAGCAAAGCATATGCTTCATATTCAATGAATAGGATGAATAACAGTAAAGACATGGCCCACTGAACTACCCTTTGAAAATGAATTCATCTTATAAGTATTTGAATTATTGACAGTGTGTTATCATTCAAACAGTGATCACGGTAATTTTCTCAAACTTTTAATGCCAACATGTCTTGACCGTTATGTGTGTCAAATGCAGTTTCTCAATTTACAGCATATTTTCTGAAGATGCGTGATGTGATGAATCACAACAACATTGAATTGATCAGAATCAGCCATCTTTGTTGTTTACATTCTCCTGGAATGCTTTGGGGTCAGACTTGGCGGAATCTGAGTGGGATTAGTCTGATTTTCAACCTTCTTCGAATGCAGAATAAATCGCTGCGGTAAACGCGCGAGCCGTGTCAAGGGTTAGCATTTAGCTTGGGTTTTCCATCTTTTCACAGCAACCCTTTGTAAGTAAGATACTTGTCAGAAGTGTAGCTTCTTCGCTGCCACGAGGGCGATGATTACTGCCCAACGAGCGACTCCACAACGTGTTTAGGTGCACTAATAGCCAAAGCTATTGCTAGCTCGTGGCGTCTGCATAAATAGCCAATTTTCCCTCAACCTCCGACTACTCACGGTAGCTAGCGTGAGCCCCGCAAAGTTTTTGGGGACCGTCTTGATGGTTCTTCTTCTCTTACCACTTTTATTTTGATGATTGCCTTGGCATTTGATTCTCAGTTTTGCTATTCATTTTATATTTATTATTTGTTTAGTTTTACAGTAAAGGTCAACAGGAGCGACATAAATTCTGATGTTAAAAACTCCACCACGCCCATGAAAGACAGAATAGTATAGCACATATGTGACAGGCTGGTATCGAATGTCATTGAATTGGAGTTTTTAAAAGTTTGAGTATTGATGTACAGGTAGCATACTGGTATTGGTGCATCCCTAGTGTGTTTGTGTTATGCAGTGAGTGGAAATGTGTTTGCAAATGCTTCAATTGCACCTCGCCTCTGTGGGCATCCCGCGTGCACGTGGAGGTGTGTGCACGGCGTGCTAAAAGCTGCCCTGCAGACCGGACCTGTGGAGTCTTCAAAGGAAGAGGAAGTCAAAGTGGGGGGATTTGTTCAGGCTTATTTGGAAACCTGGGATTTGAATTGGATTCTGGGAAGCATTCATAACACATTTGAAAACGTTACATTGTGAGATTTCATGTTTAATCCCCATCATAATGTATTTTTGGGAGAATGGTCACAGCGCTTGCACTAGTGTGAGTATTCATGATTCATCAAATGTTTTTTTTTTTTCCTTGAGTGGTGGGGGGCTGTGAGGTGTTGGAGAGCTCCTGAAGAGGAAACTCTTCCCGATTTAACCTTCCGTTGCACTGTTTTGTTTATCTGACCTGAATATGTGATAGGGTCAGTATGTTGGCCTCCACCGGGATTCACTTTGACCTCCCTCTCTTATAACCCACAGTGGATTAGACCTCCCTGGAAGGGAGCGCTACATGTACACTTCTACGGTTTAATAAAAGTGACCCATCGTTTGGCATTTTCCTTTATTCTTTTATTTCATGCAAAATAAATATATTTATCCCCCTGAACCTAGCAATTTATCCCTTCTTATGAAGGGGAAAAAAGTATATACACTGGAAACGCAAGTGTGTGTGTGTATGTACACACACACACACACACACACACACACACACACACACACACACACACACACACACACACACACACACACACACACACACACACACACACACACACATATATGCACTACTTTTACCAGTTTCAGCATTTTACCTTTGTTAGTGAATCCTTCAGAAGAGATAACATTTTACAATAAATGCATCCTTGTTCTTTGTCTTGTTTTTCAATTAGCTTGGTATGACTTTGTTAAGACTTGATTAATTGCTATAAGGTGTGCAATAAAAGTGACCTATTACAAATTGTGCGATTATTTCAGATTTGTTCCACCCCCGCCCCCAACCGCCAACCCTTTCATTTGATACAAGTTTTACAAGAAGGCTCCCTTTTGCTTCTTGCTAGAAATCACCAGAACTACACTAGCTAATGTTGTAGCTAAAACCTCCTCAGGAGTACTCAATCGAATCTTAAGTTGTTGGAACTGTTTTTTTTTTTGATGAATCTCTATTAGTTTTGAATATAATTGATGAGCTTTAAAAAGATTTACAGCCCCGTTGCACTCATGAGACTTCAATAGGTTGACGTGTGAAAACCGAAGCGAGAGCTAGCGGAAATTTTTCCACCCACCAATGATTTTTCATTTTGTACCGACAGTATCAAAGAAGTGTGATTGTAACAACATAATATTGTAGTTGGACAAAAAAAAAAGGCAAGTTTTTTTTCTAGCATTATTAGCGTTTGCTAAAATGTACCCTTCTCTTGCAGCTCAATTAGGTTGTGAACATATCTGAATGCAGTTCAATTGCGAACCACAACAGGAGCAATAAATACATCAGCCATATGTATCACTCAGAGTACATCATTATGTTTGTAAAGGTTAAGAAATAAAGTAACTAATCAGTGGTTTGATGGCTTCAGTACTTTCACCCCGGTTGAGCGCTGAAACAGTGCGTGTGCGTGTCTTGTGTTTCCCTGTCCAAAGCCCACTTTGCTTTGAATGACACTTTGGCGATGCCCCCAGCTTCCCAATTGGACTTCTCAAGTGTACCCCCTGTTAGTGCCAACAGTGCCAATTCCTCCCCACGCTTTAATATCTCTCTTTGGGCCCTCTCTGGCCTTCACCAGTGAAGGCTCCTCCGTGACAGTTGGACATCGTCGGCGCTTTTTGGGAGACAGCGGCGGGTGTTTTCCCAGCCTCGGGCCTGTGGGGAATCCGTGATGGCTCGCCTGTCAGCCGGCCCCTCCCCTGTAATTAGGAGAGTAAACAGAGCGATGGGCTCGGGTTGTGGGATGAGGGGAGGGAACGGAGGAGGGCGGGGAAGGGGGCCTTACTGCTCCTGTCTTACTGCTGCTTGAGTTGTCCTCCAGCAGCTTCGGCTTGAGAGAAATATTTATCGGATGATGTTGAGAGAATCAAGAGGAGAAATTTTGCTTTTTCTTTGAAGAGAGACTGAAGTCAAGCCATGATGAAGAAAGTGACCATTCTTATTGTGTCCCTCGAAAAATGTGTGTGATTGTGAAAATATGTAATATATATCGAGCTGAATGTCTGAAAGTCAAATGAATTGAGTTGAGGGGGGTAACTCTGGAAAATGTGTCAAAGCATTTATTTACAATAATATGCGCCTCCACTAGTCTAAACACGGCATGATTATGAATATTGCGTTTGTGGAAGAAGAATTAGGCTGCAAAATCAACCTGTTTTTATCCATCTCAGAGGGCGGCCATTTTGTCACTTGCTGTCGACTGAAAATGACATCACGGTTGCTCAGGCTCAGGAAACCACCAATCACGGCTCAGTTCTTTTCTGAGATTGGTCAGGTGACGTTCACAAACTGAGCTGTGATTGATCGCAGCCACTGGATAGGACTGACCAATGTGTCAATGTGTGTTTGTGTGAAAGCTTACAAACTTGAAGCCATCATTCGCGAAATGTGCTGAACACGGCAGAATTCTTGCCAGCATAACCAACACAATGAAGAGACAGTGTCCCCAAGCTGCCCATAGTCAATGAAGGAGAACAGAGACGCAATAAAGCAAAGTTCATTTACGTATTGAAATTTATTTATTTTTTTGTTAAATGAATGAGAAAACGAGGCTTTTCAAATAGCTCACAGTTTTTTCTGATCAATGAAAATAGGTTGCAAAAAGGACACCATGCTTATTTTAAATCCAAAATATCTTGCAAACCCCATACCTGGTTATCAAAGTTTGTAAAAACAAATAACAAATGAGAGAAGGGCACTTTTAATCTAAAAAAGGAATGAAAGTGTGAGAAATGACAAGAAAACAGTTTTGTATTTGTAGTCCTTCTACAGCATTTAGATGAAGCATGAAGGTTTGCTTTTCAGCATTCACTTACTCTAGAAACCACAACAAGAAGAGGTGTGTTTTAAAAGTCCTGGTAATTTAACAAAAAATATTTTTGGACTTTTAAAAAATGTGTTACCAGTCTTCTGATGTACAGCAGCTTTCATAGAAAATACTTCACTCTCAGCATTCATTTGTGTAAGTTGTTAAGCCAGCACAGGTATAGCGATCAAATGAAGTGTACTGGAGGCATAAGGTGATATTTTGTGTGATTTCCGTATTCACACAATAGTGCGATGTGTGAATGCTGAAAGACAAGCAGTCACACAACAATGTTTAAAAAAAAAAAGACAAAATGAGAGCAGTGCTGTTGTATTTACATTTGAACGTGTTTGTTTTCTATCAGACAGTCACAATACAATGCAGCCCACCTCTAATCCTCCTCCCCTCCTCTCCTCTCCTTCTTCTCCTCCTTCTCCTTCTTTACCTCCCTCCTGGTTGCTGGGGGGACTCGTCAGCGGCTTCTGGAATTTGTTGGGGGGGCTGGACTTGTAAAAGCACAGAACTCGGGACCAGCTTAGTGGCGGTGGTGGGCCACCCCAACCGTCCAGAAGCCCCTCACTCTCCTGGGCAGGGAGGCCGGCTGCGGGAATGACACGATCGGGAGGGGAGGAATGTTTGCGGAAGACCTGCCAGCGAAGCGCCATGCGGCCAGCGACGAGCATCCTACACACAGAAGAAGAGATCCTGGCCAATGGAAGCTCATCCTGTCAGTGTCATTTCACTTGCGGACGGTGCTAAGTGAGCCGCTTGTCATACATGCAGACACGGTGGCACCACATCTGACTGCTTGGACCTTTGTGACTTCAAGTCAGCCCCTCTCGAACAGAATGCACCAAATATTGTGCATGGTTAGTTTCAATGGAACTCACTCAAGTGTGCATCAACCACCATCTGTCTCCATTACGCGAGCATGATCACATGCACTAGTTTCTGTGTAAGTACATTTTAAATCAGATGGTGTGCATCAGAGTGTACATGTGGTGGACAGGGAGAGCGCAAACGGAGGGGTCCCCGGTGCCATTGCCAACGTTCTTTTTTTTTTTTTTTTTGGTGGTCCAGAGAGCCATGCTACAGCATCATGGTCCACAGCATGCAAAGACATGGGGCAGATGGGTGCAGTGTAGCAGCACAACCGCTCCCCCCTTCTCTTCCCAAATGTGAGGCAGTAGTGGTGGGAATGGCACCGAACGAGAGGGAGTGTGTGTCCATGGCCCAGACAGAAAAGAAAAAACTGTTGGAGTGCTATTTGGGTTCCCTTTGAAATCCAAGTACAGGGGCACGAGCCCAGGGAGGAGAGGCAGCGTGGCCCAGCGCCTGCTTAGACAGGCAGTCACCGTGCTGGGCCACCGTCCAGCCCGGGCCCCCCTCCCAGCCCAGACAAGGCCGTCTGGCCTGAGTTTACGAGAGTTGGGCGGCCGACCCCCAGTGGACCGGCCAGGAGCTCGACATTACCAGGGACCCTCTCAGAGACTCCATACGACCCCCCGCCACCGCTACCATCCCCCACTCCAAGGGGTGGGTTCCCTCCTCCAGCACCCAGGCCTCTGGATGGACGCCCGGCGTTGTCTGTCGCTGATGATAACCCCCGCCTCGCTACCAGGCCATTCAGCCTTCGGGGGCTGTGCAGGTCCACACATCGCCATGGCAACAGTGGCACGGCAATGTGAGCGGGCAGTATGCCAGGTGCTGCCAAAGTGGGACTGATGGAGGACATTTTGAGGGACTTCTCAATCCCTTCACCTTCATGACGTGTTCGCTAAGTAGCAGACCTCTGATGCTTAAAAACACTTTTTTTCTCAAATAGGAACTCATGGAAATGAAATCAATCAATCCAGTCAACTTTTTAACTTAAAAAAAGATATTTTTTGTTGCGCAAGTGTCAAAATTAGCTAAACATTGACTTGTTAATAAATAGAAGAGGGAGTGTTAGTTATTATATTAGACCAGGGGTGGGCAACCATAAATACTCAAAGAGCCATTTGGACCATTTCCCACAGAAAAAAAAAAAAACAAACCCCAAAAAAACAGAAGCCACAAAATCCTTTTGACATTTTCAAGTTATCCTATCGGGAGTTCTGTTATCACACTTTTTCTCATGCCATCCCTGCCCAGAAAAAGCCAAAGAAAAAGCAACATAAGCTCGTCCTGTGTGACATCATGCTTGTCGACGGTTTGACTTGAGGATTTTTGTGCTGCTTGAAAACGTTTTTGTCTCTCAACATTTTGGTAAAATTCTGAAATGTAAATTCTGTTGGTTGATTTTTGACGTTGTATCCTCCCACCGCTCTCTTTTTTTTATTTATAGGCACTAAAAACCATCCTTCCGTTTGTTTTGCATGTTTAAAGTAAAACCTTGAGGGAAGAGAATTGACCCGATACATTGCTTCTGTGTTTAAAGAGACCTTGTCAGTGCAACATTAAGCTTGCGCAAACACAAGTAGTTCAACGACATTCACAGCAGCCACCTAAAGTTGACTCCACGCCCACTCTAAGCCACTGGGAAGACTCTGTAAGTGGCGTGCTGCTGTTTACCCGAAAGTGGATATCTGCTGTTTGTTTTCTTGTTCTGCTCCCCGACTGTAAACACTGCCCGGATTTCCTTGAGTGCTCTTTTAAAACGTGCATGTTGGTGCCTGCGCGCCATGTGTTATATTTGCTGATAACGGGATTTACTCCAATTGCGACTCACCAGTTGAGAAAGGTTAATTGTCAGCGCAACCGTTAGAATGGCGACATGCAATAATTATTAGCCCGGGTTGCTTTATTATTTCGGGATGCTAATTAGGCATTAACCGTGCTCTCCTTTTTGGATCACCACTTCAATCGAGTCTCCAATGGCGTCAAGTTTACTTTGACATCCATTTATCAAACTAAAGGAATGCCGTTTTGGAGATGTCCTTACTGTGTTTGTGATTATGAAACGGAAGAGTTATTGATCCCAAAATTAGCAGAGGGGATTTGGAGAGATTGCTCCATGGAGTGCTCCTTCGTTTCAGTCAATATGAGGACAATGTATTGTATTTCTGGTTAGAATGGTTTGGTGTGCATCAAAGAGGAGGGTTTGATACA
>CAAKHF010016605.1:11442-21442 GCA_901007745.1 Hippocampus kuda
CACGTGTGCGTGAGCGCGTGTGTGTGTGTGTGTGTGTGTGTGTGTGTGCGCGCATGCTTCAGCTCTTAAATTCAAACTGCAAAATTCTGAGGCTCAGCTGTGTCACCCATCTCTGCGTGCGTGTTTAAGCAAAGTGGAGAGGAAAGGCTCAATAGATCGCTTTGTATGGCTAATTTACTCCGCTCATTAAATATTGAGGCACATGTGTGATTGCCAATACTGGCTGCGCTGGTCTTTGTTATGCCTCGCAGCCTACAAAATGGGAGTGAGCTCTGTACTCGGATAGGGGAAAACAGCACAAAACGCGGGGACGCTTGTCACGGCAGCAATTTGTGCTTGAAGAGCGTACAAATCAGTGAAAGCGGTTTCAAGGTTTATTACAAGTGCAAATGAGTTTCACTTAAGTGATTTTTTTTTTCAGTGTGAATAAAAAGATTAAAAAAAGGGCACTGTGCAATTATATTAGGCCATTAAGTGTTATTTTAGCGAGACTATGCTGTTTTAATAAAGATTCCCAAGTCTCTTTATTAAAATGTACCCAAAAAAAACCTGTAATAAAGGCTACCAGTATTTAATGTGATTTCCCCTTACACTCTACTTTTGTCACCAACTATTTTCATCCATTTCTGTAGCACTTTGGGCAAAAGGCAATGTACACCATAAACCAATTACAGCTATACTAATATAGCATGCAGTCAAACTTTGGCTGTCTTAAAATGTTTATTATCTGTACAGGCAATAAAGTACAAACTAGTAAGAAATTACGCTTCTACATTTTGACATCTTAACTGAGACACAAGTGCAGCATTGGATAGATGAGTTGTCAAATCACTTTGTTGTTCCACCTACATTGTCACCCAGGATTAAAAAAAAAATGTATGTCACTGTTCGAAGTAAATCAAACACCATTCACCCCTCGCATATTTTTGAGAAGGCCTTATGGTGACGATGGAGTAAAGTTTGCCCCACTCTGTTCTTTATTCTACCATGCCAAGCATTTGTGTTATCAAGAGTTATGTAGAGTTTGTGAAGTAAGAGCATGTGCACAGCTGCGTGCTTTTCTGGCACCAACATGAAGATTTCAAACAAATCCCTCGAAATACCCCTCAGCTTCCCTCCATGGAGGAATGCACAGCGCTAAGGTTAAGCATTGGAGCCCATTGTTCTGTACTCGTCTTGCCCTCGCATGCTTGAACGTGGCGGTAGTACGGAGGTAGTATCCTCTACCCCAATTGAGGAACTCAATGCCCCGGCGCATCCTCTCAAATGGCCACTTTAGCTTTTGTTGAATTGTGCTCCAGTGCAATCTCGGCCATTGTCAGATGCAGTTTAGAGGCTATTTCTTAATGGTGCAGCCATCGCTCTCTGTCCTGTTTTCCCCTCTTCCAGTTTCTCCGTTCTTTATTGGGTTCCGACGTGCTCTCCCGTCTTTGAACGGAAGCCTTCCTCCCATGCTGCTTCAAGGACAGGGTGTGCTGTTAAAACAGCTCCATAGGCAAAACGAAACCACTTTAGATGATGATGTGAAGCATTTACATTAATGTCAACTTTGTTTCCGTCATGTCTGTCTTTGTTTTAGTTCCAGCTCCAGCTGGAGTGGAGGCCGTTTCCCTCCATCAGGCACACCCGTTCAACGCCTCATTTGTATTCTCGGTGTAATTTTACCTTGCCGTTTGGAAGCGCTATTCGTTTATGCCTTCTTTTTTTCTAGCTCCTTGTGACTGGTGATTTGTGTTTGTACTTTGTTGCTTCTGAGTTTCACTCTCGGCTCAGGCCCTCTTCTAAACTCAGCTGCCAAGGCTCCAGTGGTATAAAGATGGATGAAACAAACCTAAACAGCATCACCTAGCAATGGTGGGAACCAGTCTTGAGGCTGAATTAAAGAGGTAAGATTTAGTGCTTGTTGGAAACGAGTCACCAACAATATCAAATATGACCTGAAGATGATGAAGTGTGCTGGTACCCTCTGACATGTGATTCCTCTTTGTGTCATTCCGTGTTTATTCTCTGGGTTAGCAACGCTATTTATTAGTTGTGCCCAGTCTGCTTCAATTTCATTTCATTCCTCCTTAATGGTTCTTTTGTGTCATTTTAAAGTGCAGTTTTCATTGATGAAAAGCAGGATGCAAACCCCACAATGTAGATTTATTAGCATCATTAAAAGTCATTTGTACATCTGGAGGCCTCCCATTGTCTGTAATCAAGAAAACAAATACCACTATATGAAGAAATGCAACATTTTCCATCTATCACGGACCCGAACGAATACTATCTGAATTTTATGAAAAAGCCAGACGAGGGCAGAGATAGAAGAGTGCCAGAAAGTTCCAATCTGAAGAAGGCTTTCAAGATCTGATGAACGCCCGCACTGTTTATATGCTCCGTGTGGAGTCTCTGACCATCTCGGTGCACGGCTGCAATCGAACGTGTCGCCACTATATCTGGCCTGGATAACAAGCACTGAGCTGTCAGACAGTGTCTAACCCTCCGAGGATAGCTTCGTGTCCGGCCCTCATCTTGCTGATGGACAACTATTGGCCAAGAGAGAGAGAAAGAGGGAGACAGAGAGAAGAGAGACTGTGGATAGGGAAAAAAGGCTCACAGTTAAGAAAGTCTGAGTCACTGATTGACAAAGTGTGAGTGAGAGAACCACTTTTTTTGGCCAGATCACAGCAAAGCAAGCATTATCGGCTGGCAAGCTCATCACATTGTATTAATTTGGCTATTTGAATCAGGTGTGCTAGAACAGGGAGACATCCAAAACAGGCTGGATATGGTCTCTCGAGGACCGGACTTGGGAGCCTCTGGTCTAGCGGATTTGGCTCTCGCACGTCCACAGCCTGCATTTGATCTCCGGTCAGGGAACTGCTAGTCTGGTTGGATTTTCTTTCATATTTGCAAGACTAACATTCACCACCAGAAGATCATATCGTATATTGTCATTTTTCAGCGATTTAATGGATGCCAAAAAGATACAGTAAACAACTGTGGATCCTTTTTCTGCCACACACGGCAAAACGTCTGCCCATCCAAAACGGTTGCTCGTTCTTATACTATCCTAACTGGCCCCATTTCAGAGCGCAGTATAACCGAAACCAGAGGTGGACATTGTCAATCCGGTGACTCCGTCAGTGAGTTGCCTTTAGTATTTCAGGCCGGCCCGGTCCATCGGACTCATCGGCGACAGCCAAATGGCATCGAGAGCGGACTTACTAGTACTATGTCACACGCAGGTGCCGCATACTTGACAGGTAGCCAAATCCAGGAAAAATACTAAATAAAACAGTGTTGTATACTTTGTAGCTTTAAAGCCACAGACCTGTGATGTGGAAATGACATTCTCATACCCCGACGAGGGATGGACTGCGCCCACGAGAGTTGGCTTGAAATACTGACGGAAACAATGACGCAATGCCCCCCTCTGACGTTAACAACATTTTGATATCGTCGTATGTGTGACCCCGCAGTCTTACCTGGTTTCAACTGGTAAATGTGCAAGGGTGCATCCAGATAGGAAGATGAAGAGCCAGCAAAGAGAAGGTCACAGTAATATAATGGCCAAGCTCAAGCTAGCTAACTAATTACATGCTCCAAAGACCCCTCATCTAACAAGTCATAGGTATGAATGCTAGTTTGTCGACATATGCCTTTTGATTTGTTGTTTGTTATGTGCCCCACCTCTCTTTCATAAATCGGATAGAATAGGCTTGATCGAAACTGCACAACTCCAGTGAAGAAAAGGATGGACTTCTATTTAATTGGGTGGTAACTTCAAGCCTATTGGAAAACGGGGGTGCCAGGGTGTCATCATCCCCATATAAACAAACATAGATATCTACATCCCAAAAGTTGTTTACCGACCGACAAAAACAGTCTCCTAACTTTCCTGATTTAAAACCCGAGTAAAATTGCAGCATCGGACCACAATTTGTATCCTCAGAGGTACTATTTGTCTTCAATCCAAAATCAATAGTTGGCAGTCTATTATTACCATCAAAAAGTTCAGATGTCCATCCCTTCTGGGAGAAACAAGGTTATGTGAACCTGTCTTGCATAAAAAAGTTGTTTTTTGGAGCGTGGACTTGTGCCTGCAGACATTAATAAACTCTCAATCGAGCGTAGTGTGACTTCGAGCTAGGCCGAAGCACGCCAACGACTGATGAAAGGTTCAAATAACCCCCGAATGGAAATATTCTTTAATTGTATGGGAATAATTATCCAACTAAAATGAATAATGAATGAATCGAGTGTTTAGCACGTCGACTTCACAGTGCAGGGGTACCGGGTTCGATCCTGGCTCCGACCTTCCTGTGTGGAGTTTGCATGTTCTCCCCGGGCCTGCGTGGATTTTCTCCGGGTACTCCGGTTTCCTCCCACATTCCAAAAACATGCATGGCAGACTGACTGACCACTCATAATTGTCCCTGGGTGTGAGTGTGAGCGCGGATGGTTGTTAGTCTTTGTGTGCCCTGCGAATGGCTGGCAACCGGTTCAGGGTGTCCCCCGCCTACTGCCCAAAGACAGCTGGGATAGGCTCCAGCACCCCCCGCGACCCTGGTGAGGATAAAGCGGTTTGGAAATTGGATGGATGGATAAAATGAATAAAAAGTGGACATGTATAGAAATATTCATCACCTTCATAATTAACGTCAGGACTACTACATCAAAAAATCCATTCATCCATCCATTTTCTTTATCCACTTTTCTAAATATCCACACCCGCATTCACACTTTGGAACAACAAATCTAGAGTCTTGAATTAACTAAACGTGCGCGTTTTTGTCCCCATCGTCATGTGTAAAATTCTGCTTTCTTAGACGAAAAACTGGGTTGCTCTTTTGCCGTAGATTTTTGCCTGTCCAACAGCGGAGAGCAGAGAAATCAAGATAACGCATTAGTGATGGTTTCATTGTAAGAAAGCGCTTATTTCCCAGACGAGTGTATTTCCATTTGTGTAAGTGGCCCACTCTGAGCATTTTACCATTGTGAAAAGAAAATCAAACAGGTTTCCCTTTGTTCCCCTGCCTTTTTTTTGTGAAGTGTCTCTTTATTGAAGAGCTGACAGAAGTAACTACACTTTTACTTTTTTACAAGAGTGAGGAAGTATTACAGACTTCTGTTGTGTAGTATTGCACAGTAATCCATACAGACATATTCACTAATAATATTTATACACTGTGCTGCGAATTATTATGCAAGTTTTCTCAGATTTTTATAAATCGTTTATGCATCCTTAAGCAAAGGGTCAATGAGCGAAGGAGGCAGTAGCAAAAGGTTGTGAGGCAGTTAACGTCCAAACAACAACTCTTGACATCCTGAACAAAAAAACAAAACAAAAAAAAACAAATCAAGCAGAAACAGATTAAAAAGTCACAAGTTGAATGGATGCCAGACTTGAGAAGCTGCTGTCAAATAAGAGGTCCTATGTTAAAATGTATCTTGACCGGTTAATATGTTTTTAATTGAAAGAAAAAAGCAAAATGACGCACTTAGATGGATCTAACATCCGCCCTGTGAACAGCTCCACTCTCGTCTCGGCAAACGATAAGGTGCCCTCTGATAATAATGTTGAAAAATGTGATGAGAGAGGATTCAGGAGGAATAAAATCTGACATTTTTGTTTGAGCTTTGCCTGCCCCATTTCAAAAAGCACATACGGACTTAAATTACTTTAATAGTGAATCTGACACGCCACGTTGATTTAAAGCACCCTGCTTGCCTTTCGAGGTATGAGCAGCTGATTTAAAAAAAAAAAAACAACAAATAGGTAGGTAGGTACGTACAGAGGTGACCCAACCCTACTTCTTGAACTTTGTGCCCATATCGGCTCAAGACACCACATCTCAACATTCAGCTCCACACCTCCTAAAAAAACACCCCCCAAAAGAATAATAACTAAATAAATAAGTGCCATGTGTAATCAGAGGCAGCAAAAGCACCGCAGGGATGGCCCAATGTCATCTAAATGCAGATGATATTCATGATCAGTCCACACTGCTGCTTTCACTGACCCGTTGTCATCTTTTTTCCCTCCGTTTGCCACCACCGTGATCATGCCTTCCTTGTCTCGTCAATCGTGGTGAGAAGTAACTAAGTACAAATATTTTATTATTGTACTTCAATGGCTTATTTGCAGGTATAGCTGTGCTTCACCTTAGTGTTTATATCGTTGACGATGTTTCGCCCTTATACCCTACATTTGAAAACATTTCCCACGCAGTGCACTGTTGATCCAGCCATTTCTTGTGTATGAAGGCGCCTGAAGTGACAACTTCGAGATTTTAATGGAGTTTTACCGTGAAAAAGTGGAGAAATCAGAAACGAATGTGGTGTGTCCCACAGCCTGGGACAGACCACAGATGACAAACTCTTCCACGGTAAAGAGATTCTGATCCCCAATCAGCCTGAAGTACAATTCGAAGTGATCTTGCTGGCGCGGTAGCTCACATTTGAGCCTGAATTCCCCAAGATCCCACTGTGGCATTTGAATTAGAAGAATGCGCAAAAAAAAAAAAAAAAAACTCCTTTCAGCTGTTATCCTGCCCTCCTCTTCCTAATTATTGGCAAAGACACGGCTTTCCGTGACATATTACAGAGCCGCTGCCTACTTCGCGTCATGAGCAGTAGGAAAAGACACGAGGCGACTTCCCGTTCGGTAAGTTGTCAACCAGCGCCAAAATATGGGTAAACTTGCGTCCATCCCAAAGAAAACAGAGGGGAGTGTGCAGGCGCCTTCATCTTCTTTCTCCTTTGTCACGGCATGTAGGCTCGTTTGAGCGCATTTCTTTAGAAGTTTCCACAGTACCTTTCGCATGCAAGGTGACAATCAAAGTCACTTTTTATCAATCAAAAGGCGGGTCTACGTCACACGCTGCTACCTTTCCATAATTTAACCCACCTTGAAAAGAAGAGAAGCTATGAATATCAATTCCGCACGCCACAATATGAAAGACACACATGCGTGCACGCGAGTCTACATTGTCATTCTCCACGGTGAGAACGGTCTCCTTAATATTTTTGCACGGTTGCGGGCCGGCATTTAGCAGCCACGCAACATTCGATCGCCAATAACGCTGTGTGGAGAAATGAAGAAGAGAAACGATAAGGTGGGAAAAGAGCTTCAGAGACAAAATAAAGACTGAGTGTGGAAAGCCTGGCAGGTGGGGGGAGGAGGGGGGGGGCAGGCTGGCAGATTTATGTTTTTCCACAGGCAGTAAAACATCAAATTGGACTTGTGTCTAACTTGGAAAGAAGTGGCTGGAGAGAGGTGAAGGACTTATTAAGTCAAACTTTTGCAAGAAAAGACAGTTGCATATGTTGGTGTTACATCACCGCTGTTCAATGACAGGACTCGATGTCATATTTCAGAATTAGAATCAGAATCATCTTTATTGGCCAGGTATGTAGAAACACACAAGGAATTTGTCTCCGGTAGTACAGACTACACTAGTATTATCAATAACAAGCAACTCCTATGTTTTTGGAATGTGGGAGGAAACCGGAGTACCCGGAGAATATCCACACATGGCACGGGGAGAACATGAAAACCCCCACACAGGAAAGCCGCAGCCGGAATCGAGACCTGCACCGAGTGGATAGGCTCCACTCCACCCGCGGCCCTTGTGAGGGTAAGCGGATTCAAAAATGGATGGATGGATGGTTGGATGAACTTCTGCATTTGTAGTTTTCATTAGTTAAAGAAATGCCCTTGCATCACTTTTAGAAATATTCCGAAGAATTTGACTCTCTTGTCACTGACTAAAATAAGACAAATATTAGAGCGAGAGAAAATGTCTTTCCAGCTCAAAATTTTTACCCAAGCATTGTTATGAACCAACATCACTGTCACTCCACCCACACCCACGATGACCTTGCGCACTAACACACACACACACACACACACACACACACACACACACACACACACACACACACGTTATGGCACATGGATGATGAGGATGTTGGTTAGGATTGGTTTAGCCCACCTTAATCCAAGTATGACTGGCCTGCCTCTTTAATAATAGCAGTCTTACCTGAGCCTTATTGAGTGCACAGCAGGTCTTTGCGGCTTCATCCTTGTTATTTTTATCCCTGCTCTGCGCTGCTATAACCTTCACAATTATAGTGCATTGCTTCGGACAGGAAATGGGTGGTCACCTCAAGTGGATAAGAAAAGGCCTCCAAGGGTCACTTCCATTTTATTAGGAATTTATAGGATTTTTTTTTTTTTTATTCGCAAAGAATGACGTGTGTGTTTGTGGTGAGCTTTATCATTTCCATTCATCGGTTGTGTACAATCCACAATGCATTGAAAAATTGCTTTATGATTCGTGTTATGAAAGAATATTTGAAACCCCCTTGAAAGAAAAAAAAAAAGAAAAAAGTAAAACTGAACTCTTATGTTAAATAAGTAATGAGCAAGAGTTTAAAGTAAGTTGCATCATGATGAGAAAAGGGTCATACTGTCATAAGGGCACCCGTTTGACAAATTCTATTCATTAAAATTTAATAAATGATAATCATAATGTGACTGGAATGAATTATTTTTTTATTTAAACAAACTGTTAAAACACTGTAGTATAAAAATACATTTTACTTTTGGGGAAAATTATTTCAAAGATATGCAAATGCAAAAAATGCTTTTAGTATTTTTATGGGTTTTAGTTGACAGTATTCAATGTTTTTTTGTGCAAGAAAGTCATAACATGAGAAAAAGAGTCATGTGAGTTTCCAAATACAGTACTGTAGAATTTTTTTTTTTGTAAAACCTCATAATAGTATGTAGGTGATAGTCTTTTAATAATAAGTAATTCTTTCAAAAATAATCGATAAATCGAGCCCAAATACAGAACATTATCATTTAAAATTTGCATTTTTGTCATCTGCTTAGGAAATATGTGGCCCCCTGACTAGAGTCGATGAAAAATGTTGGCCCCTCACCATCATTTGAGTTGCCCGTCCCTATTCTAAGGCCACATTTGTGTTGTGACTTTCAGCCATGACAGAAAGATGTCCGCTGCTGTTCTCGACATCTCAAGACTCTGCACCTCCATTTCCACGTCTGATGCGCAATTTTCCAGATTGGTAAATGCATCAGGGGACTCATAAGAACGCGCGGCGACTGGAGTGAGAGTTCAGCCGCAAAGCAATAACTGGCTTGGGGATGCAGATTGCTTGTGGCTCACCAACAGCACGCAGCCACCGCAGCTGGGAATTACTGTCGTTCCCCAAGTTATATGCGGCCAGGATGCAAAAAGGTCCATTTTTGTGGTCACGCACATGTGCAAAGTGAGGGACAAAAGCGTAGGCAGATGCGTATTCAAAATGTGTCTCCCTCGTTGTGTTCGACATGTCTAAAACAAAAATGATTGAAGAACAACTGATGGGAAGTCTGCACGTCCCTCCGGTGTGCTTGGATGTCCAATTGTGAGGCACCGTCTGCGTAATGATTGCAAATGGCGTGTCAGCGGTCACACTCTGAAGCCCTGATGATCGCTTGGATATACATATTGACCTCCATCGACTTTTTATTGATGTCTTTTTTCTCTCATGCATTTCCTCCAGCGCTTTGGAACAGCACACAGGAGCAACTATTTCAAAGTTGGGTGACACCGAAAGTAAAGTCATTTTTAATACACAGATGAACAAAAAAATTGTTGGGGCGGGGGAGGGGGGATTTTTGCAAATAAAACCAATTGAAAGTACACATTGGAATTAAAAAATAAACGTATCATGTTCAGAAATACTAATCATGTTTTCCAAACTAAAAGTTGCCGCTACTCTTTTCCAGTAGGAAAATGACTTTTTTTTGTCATTAAGTAAAGCTTGAGTTTTGTAAAATTACAAATTGAATACTGAAAGAAATTTAATTTATGATGTCTTTATAAATACAGTCCAGCTAATTTCAAAAAGCAGGACTTTGTTTTTGTAAAATGAGGACTTTTTAAAAATAAAATTAAGACAATTTTTTTGTTTAATTGAGTTTTTTATCTGGAAACAA